>VZRO01008588.1:971765-1015109 GCA_013397915.1 Daphoenositta chrysoptera
GCTGGTTGCTGCTGCGGGTTCCTCGCTGACCGCGGCCGTGCCCGCGAGCCGGGGCGGCTTCGGGGGTCTGCAGTCGCAGTGAAGCCGCAAGGTTTCCTCCCCTTGTTCCGAGCTTGTCGCAGAAGTAGAGAAGGAAGGAGGGTGAGGGATTTCCAGAGGCTACAGGGGTGCGAGCGGTTTTCCCATCCGGCTTCGCCCCAGGCATTTCCCCGAAGCAGCTGTGGCTGCCCTCCCATCTGCTTGAGGGGACCCGCGCTCATCCCGGGCTGGCCCCGCTCAGATATAGTAGGTGTGTAGGGTAACCGCTGATTTTTAAAAAGACTTTATCTTTCTAAAATATGTAAATGGGAATGTAGGAGCTAACGCTTTCTGCAGCAGATACAGCTATGGATGATTTTGAACTGTGGCGCATTTGTTTAGTGCTTGAAGATTCTCGTGTGTATCTTCAAGCTTTTGTATCTTCTGCAGGGGTCTTGGATCAAAAAGGAGGCATTAAACAGAACTCCAAATTAACTCATCAATTTCGGAGTTATAAGACAGAAAACAATTTTCTTCTCATTTTTCACTTCTGCCAGGACAGATTCCTTTACTAAGACAAGCAGTCCTTTAGTAAGGGCAGGACTAGCCTTTTTCCCCCCAAAAAACGTTTCCAAGTTGCAATTAACGGCAACTGCTTCATTTAACTAAACACTGACTGCAGGGAAACAGGAATTATATATAATATGACTGATGGCACTCTTTTCTGTGTTTAAAGGCTATGAAGAACTACCAACAGCAGTCAATATAACGTGGACTTCAATCAATTTTAAAACTATACTACAGTGGCAACCAAAACCATCAGGCTACTTCTATACTGTAGAAATACACGGGTAAGTAGATAACACCAAGATACATTCATTAATGGCAACTGAAGAAAATGAAAAGAGAGCGTGTTTGAATATTTCTGAGAGTGAATGTAACAGGAAATGTGCCCAAATGTAAGGATTTAGGAAAATTGCCAACCTAGCTGTTAATACTTCTTAGTGTCCAACAATAAAAATACCTGGTTTAGACTTCTGGTTTTGCCCACTTTAGAAATGGAGAGTAGGGCTTTAGATCAGTATTTCAGTTCTGGGGTTTGGTGCTGCTGGAGAGACCCAGCCAGAATACTTTGAAGGAGTTGATGCTCAATCTGACGTACCATGTATTAGACAGAACTTCACCTTTTTATGTCTTTCAAGGTGTCTGGACTTGTGTCTTCAGTCTTGGGAGGTGTCTAATAAATGAGTCTGCATTTTATTCTAATCGGTGAATCACAGTAATTTATAATTTTGTCTTGCTGGGTAATACTAAAAATTACCTTTGTTTGTCTGCCTCTGTCAAGACTTCCTCTGCCATCATGTTTTATGTAAGCTGTAAAATATTGTGGACATAAAATGTAGCCAGTTTATGTCAAGTGTCTAATGCCTCTTTCAGAGCTGCATAATACCTTCCATGAAGTTCCATAATAAATCTGTGCTGGTTTTAGCTCCCATTTTAATACATAGAGAATTATTAAACATGCCCTAAAGGGAAAATGCATCATCAAACTTCCTACATATTAATGAAAAAGTGGTACTGTAGTCTCTACTGTCTCTAAAAGTGGCATAAAAATGAGTGTTCTCTCATGACTAACAGGTGAAACACCAGTGTAATGGCTTAATGTGCTCTTTCATTCTTCAAGAGAGCGATTAGATTAATGGACTTAAAAGCACACGCTTAGCAGAACAAATTTTATTAAATTTTTGAATTAGGAGTTTCTTTCCAGACATTTTGCTTGCAAAAAATTGAAATCTTTTTGCCTGAGAATCAGGTGTAGTTCTGCAGCAGAGGCACCTCTTTTGACTGAAGCTGCTGCTCCAGAGGAATTGTGCTTAAAAATTTGCTTTCTTGTGTATGTACATTTACTGAGCACATTTGTTCCATCGCAAAGATCAAATCTCTGTCCCTTTTCAGTGCATCTCTTGTGGCACTGTCCCTAACTGATCTGTGACTTAACAAATCTGGTGAAGTGAGAAGGGAGTTCAGGTGACTCTAAAAAATGAACCTTGATCTACTTTGAGGAAAACCTATTTGTTAATATTCAGACAGTCAGCACTCGCTCTTCCGGCTGAGGTCACACAATTTTTCTTCTCCTTAATTCACCAGTGAAAAGAGGGAAGAGAATTGAAGGAGTAATATCTAATCTGTTTTTTCATTCCTTCTTGTGAGGGAGTAAAATTAGAAATTAAGACCTTTTTCATAGTCTCATTGCTATTTCCAGTAAATGGACCTGCTTTCTGTCATTTAAAAATCAAGAGAAGTGCATGGGTCATATTTTTTTTCAATATTTTTTAAATTGTAATTCTGCATTGAAATTTGCTACTACTGTCTGGTGCTTAGTGGCATTTGCATAGATGCCAAACCAAATGTCATATATATGGAGACATTGTTGTCACATTAAACAATCTGTGTCAATAGAACTTCCTGTAACAACTGATGTTTCTTAAGGCAATAGTTTTCAAATGCATCAAGGATAACACCTTCAAAGTGATTTATACATCTTGTATTTTTTAAAGTACATTCTGCAGCTGCAGAAAAATGCAAAGTAAGAACAAGTTATGGTTTCTATTCAATTCATGAATAGAAATGCAGTAATATAAAAGACTGAATTTTGAATTCATGTATGCGTCCTATAGCATATATCTGTAGTTAATATCAATCATACTTGATTTACTTGATTCTGCTTTGATTTGTGAAATACAGCTGTACAGGATAGTGGCTTTTAGGGTTTTCTCTTCTCCTTTTCAGCCTAATACCTGTTCTAGTGGATGAGGGAAATCTATAGAGTTTGAGGGGAAAAATGTGTTTCAACATATCTAAACATACAAGTGTCTGGTTTGAAAGTGTTGACACTTCTTTCTTGTTCTTTTCAGACGGACATCTGACATAAAGAGAAAATGCATACTGACATCAGAAACAGAGTGTGATGTTACTGATGCACTCAGGAACGTAAAGGAGACCTATACAGCACACGTGTTGTCTGTGATGCCTGCAGAGATGGATAACTTTGAAGAGCCACCTTATGCAGTCTCTGAAAAATTTACACCTTATAGTCAGAGTAAGTAGGATTGGCAATTTAATCTTACTATAAATTCTTTTCCAATATTACTTCTGTTGATTTAGACAAGGTTTAGATTGAGCTTAAAGGTTTTTTCTATAGATTTTTACAGTAGCCTTGCTGATAGTGGAGAAGAAGATATTCAGGCATGAAGTTTTCCCTGTTGTAGGGGAGGGTGTAGGATTTTAGTTAACATTTGTTTCTGACTGCATTGAATAGACCATTTCATTAACATTATGTACTATGTGAAGATACTTGTCTACAATCTAGGCCTTCACTGTATCACTTTGGCTTTGTAAACTTATAATAGTTTTGAGGAGGGAAGATAAAGGAGGGAGGAAGGAAAAAGAGTCGTGTATAAAAGATGATGTCAGTTTTTAAATTCTAAAAATCTTTGTTTAGCTGTTATTGGAAAACCAGAGATAAAGGATTATTCACAAAAAGGTTCCAAACTGAATGTTGTGTTCAATGATCCACTTACACCATATGTATTTCCTAATGGAAGCTTTCAAAGTATTCAAGATATTTTCCAGCATGACCTGGAATACAAACTCTATTACTGGAAAGATCAAAGTTCTGGAAAGGTAAGGTGTAACTCTAGTTTTTATTCTGTAATAATTGTTATATTCTGTATAGTTACACAATTTCTGTGCTACCTTAAGAGCTGACACTTGAAATATTTTTTCCCTTTACAGAAATATGTGACAACAAAAAGCCGTGAATTTGAAGTAAGCATTGACAGTGGGAAGAGCTATTGCTTCTATGTGCAGGGAGTCATTCCCTCCCGCAGAGAGAACCGTGATGGCCAAGAAAGCACAGTGCTCTGTACAGGCGTAGGAAGAAACATCTTAGATGGTGAGTATTGGGTGACATTTGTCACTCAGTCTTTAATATTCTAACAAAAACCCCACATCTTTAAATTGTGATGCCTGCTATGAAATAAACTGTTTACTATGTAAGTTAAAATACACAGTTGGAGCATGGATACTCATGGGAGGAACTCACTCTGAGTCCACCATCCATAGTTAGTTGGAGCTGGTTTTTGGGTTTTGCCAAAACCACTGTTTTGGTCAAATTGTCTGAGTTGATGACTGGTGTCTGAGGTTGCAGATCTCATCACTAGCCTTCAGCTTCATTTTGCCTTCCCATTGTTTCTCTCAGATCCCTTCCAATAGCAGGTGCCATAGTAAGTGCTTGAAAGATTAGCTCTAAAACATAGAAGAAACCTGCATATCCATTTACTTGTAGTAAGAACTAACTAACTTGTAGTATGAACTAACCTTTAGTTATGACAAAAGCAGATGATGAGAGTAAGACTTTCTTTCCTGTTACAAGGTCAGAGGTTGGCAGATTGACTCCTTTACTAGGAAAAAATTAGCAAGTGTAGGTGAATCAGCCAGCCATTTCAGATTAGCCATTTGGATAACACTTTCCTCAGTATAAAGTCATCAATATTATTTAAATAATATCAGATTGCTGTACTGTATCTTTCTTCTCCATGGGTAAGAATATTTGCACTCTAGAGAAGCTCTTCTAAAATGGCAAATGAACTCGAATTAGCTTTCTTATCCAGAAAATTTACACAAAAGTGATAAATTACAATTTCATTACATATTGAATAGAAAACTCTTCTCTTGGTGTTTTCTAGCTTATAACCTAGAATAGATTTTCACTTGGACAGAAATAATGTACAGGCAGGGGTAATGGTTTGGCTTATGGTGTTAGCATGGTACTTTAGCACACTAACTAAAGTAGATTAAAACCTAGAGTGAACCAGGTGAAATAAAGCTTTACCTCAGTTCAACAAATTCATGTTAAAATATATTGAGTTCACACTAAGTGGTGATTCCACTTCTGTGAGACTGTAAAACATAGAAAGCATTTTTTAATTCAGTGGAATGACTGCTAAGAGTTTGTGGCACTATGGCATTGTGGGTTCTTATAGCTGAATCTTGGATTTTTTTTTCCCCTACAGAATATGGAACGGAAGTCTTTATCATCATAGCAGTGATAGCAGTTGCAGTCATCACTCTTGCCATTGTCCTACCTGTGGTTCTGTGTAAACGCAAGAACGCAAAGAAAGCAAGAGCTGTGAGAGAAAAGGAGCTGCTTAATGGTGTCTAAGGAAAAAGTATTGCAGACACTAGAGGCAGTACCAAAGCAAAAAAAACCCCACAACAAAAAAACCTAAATTGGGTAATTGGGTGGAGCCTTTTAGGCTCTCTAAAACAGGAATTCTGAAGCCCAAACTTTACCTGGATTAAAACCTCTACTAGACAGTACAGAGGAAAAATCGAGATATCAGGAAGCCCTGTGTCATTAGTGGCCAGAGACTGCAAGAGCATTCTGGTGATGTTACAATCACAGAATCACAGAATATGCTGAGTTGGAAGGGACCCATCAGGATCATCGAGTCCAGCTCCTGGCCCAGCACAGCACCATCCCCAAGGGTCACACCGTGTGCCTGAGATCATTGTCCAAATGCCTCTTGACCTATGCCAGGCTGCTGCTGTGAGCACTGCCCCGGGGAGCCTCTTCCAGTGCCCAGCCACCCTCTGGGTGAGAACCTTGTTCCTGATACCCGACCAAAACCTCCTCTGACTCAGCTTCATGCTGTCTTTTTGAGTCATGTCACTGGTCACGAGAGTGAAGAGATTGCTACCTGACCCTCTGCTTCCTTTGGTGATGATGTTGAAGACCATAATGTCTCCCCTCAGTCTCCTCTTCTCCAGGCTGAACAGACCAGGTGACCTCAGCCACTCCTCTTACAGCCTCCACTCAAGGCCCTTCACCATCCTCATGGCCCTCCTTTGGACCCTCTTTAGCAGCTCAATGTCTATTTTATATTGTGGCACCCAAACTGCCCCCAGCACTGGAGGTGAGGCTGCCCCAGAGCAGAGCAGAGGGGACAATCCCCTCCCTTGCCTGGCTGGCCATGCTGAGCCTGATGCCCCCAGGACAGGGCTGTCCCTCTTGGCTGCCAGGGCACTGCTGACTCACTTTAAATGTGCCATCAGCCAGGACCCCAGGTCCCCTTCCATGGCACTGCTCTCCAGCCTCTCATTCCCCAGTCTGCCTGTACATCCAGGGATGCCCCATCCCAGCTGCCAAATCCAACACTTTTCCTTGTTGAACTTCATACGGGTGGTGATTGCCAATCTCTAAATTGTCAAGGTCTCTTTGCAGAGGGACTGCTCCTAGACTGCTCCCAAGCCCCTTCTATTGTCCTGTGTGGAACAGGATTCTGAACTAGAGGTACTTTTAACTTCAGCAGTATGGCCTTATTGAGCCAGAAGATTTACGGTACTTGTGAGGGGAAAAAACACTACTTTTGAAAAATAGGTGTCCTTTACCTAACTAAAAGGAACATTTTTTTGTTTCTATGAAACAAACCTGTATTTTTCTGTCTTTTAACAATACTAACTGGTGAAATGATCTGTTAGTTCAGATATGGCAAAATTGCTACTGTTACTTCTGCACTTCTTGGATAAAATTTACTTGGTCTATTTATCTTTGGATGTAGACAAAGGTAAAGAAACAAACGACTGCACTGGCAACTTGTAAGAAACACTATTGAAGCAGGTACTTTTTATTTATCTGGAAAGTATATCCAATTACACTACAACTAGAGTTATACAGACAGGGGAGTCTGATAGTTCCAAGTAAGTGTTAGAACAAATACTTGGCAGGCTTTGAGTCAGTAATAACTCACTTCAGCAAGCACTAAATAGGTAGCAGTATTTACTGCATTTTGAACATAATTTTTAATTAAACAGTTGATAAATGTTTTCTGTGGTATAGGTTCAAATCATCTTGGTGATGGGATTTGGAGATGCCTGTTGCTTTGACTTTTAGTATTTATTTTATAAAAATCTAATTTTTATACTGGTGATATCTGTATTTATGATGGTAATTTATACTTTTGTAGTGAAATAAAGGTGACTGGAAACATACATCTTTCTTTTCCTTTTCAAAACAATGTACAGTATTCATTCCAGAACTAAATATACATTTAGGAAACTTACTTTGTGACAGCAGTGTAGGCAAGCTGCGACAATCTAACCAGAGTGTAAAGTAGTCCACCAGGGTAAGGATAAAATTAGGAGAAGCCACAGTTCACAAACTGGAGGTTTTGGAGAGTCTGGAGTCACATTTTTGCTGGCCACTTACATGATTAATTAGTCAGGGTTTGCATTCACAGCCTCTCCTTCCATTCCCACAGTGCTGCCTGTACCTGTGCTTGTGGCACTAATGTTCATTCAAGGCAGTATGGGGCCTGCCCCAGAGATGAGAACTGCTAATGATGGTGATCTACATACAGAAAACACACACAAAATCAAAAGAACAGAAAATAATGATCTTGTGGTTGGAATGCTTCATACATGCCTTAAAAGAAGATACCCATTGTATTCCTGAGGAGTAGTACCTTACAAAATTAATATCCCAATCTGACAATTTGTACAGAATTGTATTTTATATTTTTCCTCTCTGTTGTGCTATAGATACCATCTGTGTATGGATTAAGACTCCTGGGAAAGTGTGAGTGTGGTTTATGGGGGTTTTTCTTTGTTCTTTAATTCCTCTTTCTACAGAGGGAAGAAAAACACCAGAATTCCCCCCCTTAAACCCTGTTTACTTCATATTGAGCAATAGATGCTTAATGCACCTTCTGCTGATGCATAAGCCTTGTATGGAGAAGGAATCTTACAACAGCAATCAAAAACATGAGAGCTTGTGGGAGTAAATTTAAAAACATTCCAGACTTGTCATCATTACTTCCTTTCCCCGTGGCGCTCTGCTTCCTCAGCTTCATTCAGTGCCAGACTCAAAAAAGGGAAGAGCAAATAGGAAAAGGAAAGCCTGTAATTACAGCATAGCATTTATTAAACTCGACCCTGCAGTTGCTTGTCATAAACCACAGAATCATGTTAAAAATCATACTTCATTACTTAAAGAGATTCTTGGTTTGTTCTGAATATGGGGAAGGAGGGAAGGAGGGGAGAAGAGACACCCACAGAAATGCAAACAAGTGCCTTAAATGGCAAAAGAGTGACCCCTGACTACACAAGCTCTGGAAGCCTGAAGCACTTGTTTCCTAGCTGCAGTATGTTATCATCCAACAATGCTGAGTAACCAGAGTCATGGGGCTCACAGATCCAATTCCAAAGAGGTTTTTTTTTCTGTTTGTGGAGACAGTTGAGAAAGGGGCGTTTTAATTGCAGACTTCTGCAAGTTCTGTCCTTCGAGCTGAACCCACACAAAATGTTTTATTCAGAGATTTTCTCAGAGTATCGGGTTGGGGAGAAGTTGTTATACCAATAAAGGTGTTATCACTAGGAAGAAAGACTAGGTCCACACATGTGCCCACTTCAGCACTGTATGGATTTAAGATGGGGACAGACATACAGGGAATGGATATGAGAAAGGGAAGGCTTTTCCTATGCACCTAAGTTCCCTGGCTTCTCTTCTAAGCAGGTTTCTGAAAGCAAGCATTTCCTACTGATGCTCCCTATTCCCCTGTTCCACTTTGCTCCCTGTAATCTGAAATAGGTATCCAACTATTTCAAGTGGATAAATCCGTTTGCACAGTTCCCTCACAGAGTTATTTGTGTCCTCTCCTGGTACAAGGGAATGTGCAACACTGCACACTATAATAAGCCTGCTTTAAAATCCCATTCTTCTTCACAAAAGTGAGTAAAGGCTGATACTGTTCTGTGACTTTTCTGTCAGCCCTAACAGCAATACAGACAATACAATTACTGCCATTACTTAAAATGAACTGCTGTAGAGAACTTCATAAGTGTATGTGTGATAGATATGGCAGCAAACAGCTTAGCTATTTCTAGCAGACTCAGCTTTCCAGTGTGAGAAGGCTGCTGCTGAGAGGCATGTAATGATAAGGATGTGATTATAAGCTTAACTTGGATCACTAGTTATGTGGCAACTCAGGACAAAGAGTTTCTGCATGAAGTGAGAATAAACAGCTGTGATAGATTACCCTCTCGGTTCAGTTTTGTAAAGCTGATTATTTTGCGGGTTAGTAGCGATTGCCACACTGTTTCTGAACCTTGTAATACACATTATCACACCCAAGAGTCAAATGAATGATCTTCTAATTTATTAGAATTTATCCACATACAACTAACCATGCTTTCTTAAGTCTGTGTTTGTCCTGATATTCATGTTTGAGAATGACAGGAAAAGAACAACCTGCTGGACAGGACAGAAGCAGGAACTGGCCAGCTGAAATCTTTCCACAACCCTCAGGTGTGGTGTTACTCACCATGGCATATGCTCCCTCACAGACTACACCCAGTCAGTCCCTTACAAAGACAAACTGCCACAGAGAGCTGCTCTTCCCTTCTTTGATGGTGTGCAGCCTCCAATGCTCTACAGCAGAACTTTTAGCAAAGCTCAGGACATAAAGATGTGCTGCAGTTCTCTTCCTTACAACATATAATGAGGAATCTTCCCACCAGTGAGATCCTTCTGCTTCTTCTGGCACAGGCTCTCATTCAACCCACAGAGCCCCTTTCAGCATCCTCCACAAAGGACCCAGAAAGAACATCTTTCCCTGTCACCCCTCAGCCTCTAACTGTAGCTGAATTAGCCAAGTTCATAGCAAGATTTCCCTCAGGGGTGATTTCTTCCAGGAAAACCTGCCAGTACGTGGTTATAAACATGCAGCCACGTTGGCTGCCTCCAGGGTTTCACAGCCAGGCCCTGTCTCATATGTCCAATTACAGAGGTTGTGCCTGTTCCTCATCTTGTCAAAATCTGCACCCTATTAGTGACATATTTCAGTGACTGGCTCCTGTAAGAAGCTTGAAATGTTTCTGCTTCTGACTTCCCCTGGCTCCTTTTCTGATGTTTCACTTCCTCTCTGCCATCCCCTACTCATTCCCATTACTTATTCTTCATGAGAGATGAACCAAGATGAACCCACTGCCTTATAGCTTCAGACAGCTAGGCAGGATCTAATTTTAATCAAAATATAGAACCTGAATAAATCCATATTTCTTAATTACAATCAAAAACATATCAATAGCATGGAAACAGTATTTTTTACCCTCTACAGCTCCCCTTGCTCACTATTATTGAGACAGTAACTTCCAGAACATTCACTAGCACTGCTCCGAGTACCTTATTGCACCTAATTACATTTAGGTGTAATTTTTTTAGTGTCTTGTTTAAAATAACAATGAAGTTATTAATATGAACTTAAAGAATCTTTACAGTTCCAGATCTCATCTATACTCCCTGATGCATTTTTTTCTACTTTTATTTTCAAGTTTTCTACCTTATTACTTCAAGAAATATTTAAGTAGCAAAGTACTGACATAGTTAAATTTAAAAAAAAAAAATTCATCAGAAGAGGTTTAATTAAAACCCACCTTCCTTCAACAAAGAAATATTTTCCCAATGAGATCAGATGGTAATTTTTAAATTAGCTATTCAGTAATTACACAACTCAATTAAAAAGCTAGTGTAATAAAAGAGTTAGAGTGACAAGTGAGATTTTAAAACCTACTCCAACAAGAAACACTCATTATTCCAGGGAAAAATGCAGGTTTGCGTGTTGGGTTTTTTTGTTGTAAGGTATACATCCTTGATTAACACAAAATGTTTTCCCTCTGCTGCCTTCATACTTTACCATCCATTCACCCCAAATACGTACATCTCCACAGAGATAATACTCCGTCTGATTTCCCAATTCCCACTGTATTCCTCACATGATCACTCACTTCCACAAAGCACCAAGGGTGCCACCACACCCCTGTATGTCACTGCTGCAGGAGTCACTCCGGGGGGATGTGGACACCACTCGTTCCTCCCCTCACGGTGATCTTTGGGAGCAGCAGCCCTGCACGTACAACTTGGACTGTGAGCCATCTCCGCAACAGGAATTCTGCTCTCTGGGTCTGGTTTTGATGCTTCGTGGGCCTAGAAAAGGTGACACCAAGTGGTAAAAAAAGGCATAATCACCACATTGACAAGCCAAATGTTCCTAAATGACTAACACACTGAGATCCAGTTTGAATCCAGATTTCACCAAAATTTGAAGGGAAAGGGCACAAGAAATTTATTAGATCCTGTCTTTTCTAATAATGAAAAGGAACAGAGCGTCTGAACAGCTCAATAAGATCTGATATTAAGGGTAGGAACAGCTCTCTGGTCCTTAACGCCTCCCATGTTCTATTCAGTGCTTCCCTCAGACAGCTTCTCCAGGAATCTTGGGTTGTAACATACCCTGTGCTGTCCAATATTCAAGCACTGCTGGAAGGAAGGCCCCAGTTAACAACCCATCAGTACTTACCTATTGTTTGCATGTTGGTGTTAAAGCCTGCACAAACCATATTCCCTTCGCCTGACAAACTTCTTTTGTCTCAGAAACTCAAGAGTACCTCAGAATTAGATTTTCACGTTGACTGTTAAGCTTCTTACCAGATTTTCTTTCCTCAGTATCCTTCAAACAGAAAACAGAGCCCTCTTGCTGCCCTTTTAACTCTTAGAGGAATGGACTGAGAACCTCGGAGAAAGAACTGAAGTCTTCTAGAAGTACTGGAAAATGTTATACTACTGCTGTACATGTCATAAATTGAGCTGTAGAAGCCCTGTAAATTATGTTGAAGAATGAGCTATGTTTGGAAGAGTGATAACATGCTATCCAGTGGCAAGGAAAAGAAAGGCATGGGTAGGAATAGCTGGAAGGCAGCTGTGTTTGAAACTGGGGCTATTCTGGGCCGCACGTGCTTTGAGTTCTGCTGAGCCTGTCTTGAAAAAGCAACCCCAAAAACACTTTTTGGGACAAATGACCTTCCACTCCAGAGGCAGTGACAGGCACAAGAAGTCACTCAGGTCCCAGCTGAGAGGCTGCTCTTCTGTACCCAGTCTCTCAGGCAGGTCCCTACACACCAAATTTGGAGACAATAAAACACATGGTGCACATGGGAACTGCTGCTGTCTGTCAGACACGTCCTTACTCCAGTACCTTCTATACCACCAGCAGGACACACCCCAGGGCCCTTGGGGAAGCTTACAGAGGTAACACCCTAAGCATGAAGAGAATGTGAACATCTAACCTCAAGTAGCCTTTCTAAAACTCTGTGCTTAGGACTATTGCAAGTACAGTTGTCCTAATAATCAAAAAAAATTGAAAGGTTTATTTTTTTCTAAATCCAGTTAGTATTGGTGGGCTGAGTAGATTTGACCTTGGCCCTTAATTCCCCACTAAGCTCCAAGAAGTTTTTGCAAATGGTTCCTGGCTTTTCAGAGAAGTCTTGTTGCAATATATAATATTGCATCCAAGTTTTAAGAAGCCTCTGGCACACATGCTTTGCTTTTTAACCATTATTTTTTTTCCAACACAGCAGCTTATTAACCCCTCTTCATCTTTCAGGGTGTTACCAAGTCTGTCACATCAATTGCTTCTGACATAGTTGTGTTTAGCTGTTGCTTTTGTGCCAACATCTTCCTGCAGTAATATACTACAGTTAAGAAAATAAAGGTTAGCTTATTTTGGGGAGCACCTTTACATTTGTCATGATTCACAATTAAAGGTAGTCAGCTGTTTTTTAGGCCCCGCTTGCACTAAACTGCTCAGGATAAGGAGATTAAGGGTATATTTGGTTACATAGAATGTCTCTTCAATTGCACACATGGAGCACGTCTTTCAGAGCAGCATCTCCCAAAACTTCTGATAATCAAGCTTAAAAAATTAGCTTTGATTTGTCCCAAACTCTTCAGTCATTTTAATGGAGAAAATTTGCTTAGTCATGTAGGTGGAGTTCTCTATTTCTACCCAAGTAAACCAGTCTCGGCATTTTTTGGTCTGTCTAGAGAGAATTGACCTCATTTTTCCAGTTCTGTTCTATTTTGGTTCAGCATCATGTGTAGATGCCACTTGTTTCCCAAAATGAGGGATGGGTGGGGAATAAGGATATTGGTTTGTGAAAGATATATTCCACATAAGTGGAGCAACCAAGTTTCCCTTCTCTCCCATATTAAAATGCCAGCTGGATTATTCTTGCACTGTTGCATTCATTGCAGGATTACTGGCAAAATGTCTTCAGTTTCCCAAGTCAATCCCCATGGAATTTGCTTACACATATTATTCCTATTTAATCCCTGAATTTACTGTATTTTCCAAATTACTTCCTTAAAACAGCTTCTGTCTTTGAAGTTCCAGACTGCTTGTCATCAGACTCTGCTTTTGAATAAAAGGCAAGAAAATGATGCAGAAGTTCAAAGGAGGCTTTGAAGATAACATTTTTCTAAGGTTTTTAACATTAAGGACAAGTTGCTTTCATAACAATCTAACTTGGCTATATTTCTGTTTCAACATGAGCAATAGAATGGTTTGGGTTGAAAAATACCAGTTCCATCCTCCTGTGCACGTGACAGGATGGGTTTCAGCAGAACATACAAACAAACATATTATAGGAACCCATAATGTGCACAGCCACTCTCGACTTCCCAGTGAAGTTTCAGGCACCATAATAAAAACCTAGCTGTGTTCAGAGCACTGGCAAGAGCCTTGAACCACAACATGTGAAGGGATAACCAACCAACCTACCTCTTCCTGACACAGCTGTGCATCCCTGATGAGTAAAAACAAGACACCTCTTTCCATGCTCAGGAAAGGGAGTGGCACAAACCATCTGGCTGTGTACACCTAACAAAGAAGCAAATAGATTATACATAGAAATAACTGCTTTGAACAGCAGCTTTGTTAGCAGAAATTTGAACTTGCACACTGTTGATTTTCTTGACAGATAAAAGTTGTGGTTTATTTTCTCTATAAAATCCAGGCAACCTTTTCACCCCACTATTTTTTGCAGTGGGATTTCAGATGATCATTAGCATGGATGTGTCTATGGATATCTCATGGTACCGACAACAGTTAAATTTAAATTTTAATAACGGATTTTTAACTTCTACCTTGACTTAATGTATCTAAAAAATAAATATAAGTGTTAAACATTCCATCCACAACAGAGAAGTTCCTTTCTTTCCTCCTCTCTAATTCATCAACCTAAATGAATGACACTTTGATTTCTAAGACTACATCGTTGGTTGAGACATTTTCCTTCAAAGGCAGCTCTACTCTTTAAGAATGCAATACAATACACTTGTTGCACAACTAATCTCAGTTAAGAAAAGGAAAAACCTGTAGTAGTTAGCATTAGAAACCCCATATCACTTAAAAATCAGTTAATTCAAGCGTATCTTGGCTGCACTTTTACACTACTGTGTTTCAAGTATCCTGATAGCTGGTATGTCTGCCACAATAAAGGAAAACAATTAAAAATTACAAATACAATAAAGGTGGAAAGTGATTAACTTATTATCCTCAAAGGACAAAGATTAAGGAGCATTCAAAAGAACTACATACTGACATTGTGTTAATCTTACGCAGGCCCTTCTAAAATCAACGAAGGGAAAAGTGGCCAGCAGACAAAGGAGAGAGAGGCCAGAATCACAGAATATTCTGAGCTGGAAGGGACCCACAAGGATCATCGAGTCCAGCTCTTGGGTAAACAGCTCATACATTATTAGCACCACGCTATAGCCAATGGAGCCAATCTGAGTGCAGACTTCAAGCTGATTAATGCATCTCTAATCCCATTGCTCTAAGTACGTGTCTTCAAGCACTGAGCTCGTGTACTTCGTTAAGCCTAAACTGGATGGCATCACTTGGCTGATTCCAGGGCAAATTTCAGAGAGCACTGCAGATTTCTAAAGCTGAACACAAGACAATCAGCTCATTGAGCAACACGACATTTGTTGCATATGCATTCACTGTATTATTACAGAATTCCTAATCACATCATTAAGAAACATGAAAAGCGTAGATATATTTTATCTTTAGATTTATTATTATTATTTCAGAGGCACTTAATGTTTTACATTTATATAGCGCCATTTCCCCCTCCAAAACACTTTACAGTATTTACACACAGGAATGTTTCCCACCACTGTTGAAATGCAGCCATCTGACAATTTCCAGTACCATCTTCAAAGCACCAACAATTCGAGACTGAAAGTATTCATCAGTATGTTGTGTACTAAGATAGTTCAGAATTCCATGTCACGAACTTCCAACTTGTGCTATTAAAGAAACATAACTAAAATACAGTATCACAGTGCAATTCTGCAACAGAACTGAGACGTCGATCATTTTCATTAGATTTTTTTTACAATCTCTCATTAGATCAAGTCTATCTCGAACACTTTAATGTAAGGCCTTTTAAGAATATAATTCTAAAATATCATTCTTTTTTATATTTTCTTTATAAGCCTCCCTTACAATCAAGCACAGAAGAATTTATTTTTCTTTCCTTCCAGTATATTTGTATTAAGTTCTGCCCCTAAGGAGATACCAGCATCCTCAGTTTCAACAAATATCATGGCATCTATTCTTCCTTGGTTTTGGAGATGGATTTTTTGTTTGCTTGTTGTTAGTTTTAAAAATAAATACAAGTTTACACAAAATTCTGTTATAACCAGTAAAACTGTAAAGTACAGTTGGGATTGGCTGCTGGGGGCAATGTAAGTGTGCTGTGTATGGTTTTGCTTGTTAGCATTAAAAACACATTAAAGTATCCCAAGTTCACTACTTCACTGCAAAAGACTGCCCTAATCACAAAGATCATAGCAACTTTCTCAGTTTAGAGATTAACTTTTTCTTTGTCTCTCTAAAAGGCTACTAAAACATCCCTTCCAAAGAAGAAGTTGCATTTGTGCTGAGAACTTTCACCAAAAAAAGCCCCAAACCAAAAAACCTCCCCACACAACAATCTATCTGGCATCCCTACTTTCATGGTTAAAATTCAAAAAAGACTACGACCTCACACACAGCATGCTGCTACCTGCTATGTTATGGCTGATGTGAGAATCTGAATGAACAGAAACAAGAGATTAGTGAAATCAGGCATCTATCTGCCTTCCTGTAAAACAAGCACAAGAATTATTCTGGTACCTTATTCTCTTGAATATGCTATACTTCAGAGAGAAGCTTTTATTATTTTCATTGATGCATTATACTCTGATTCTACTGTGGTCACTAGATTCTTGTACCAGGATAGCTGTTTGCATTTGAGTACTTCGAAAGAATATTGACAGGTAGGGGGGAGAATTATGATAAAAGGAAAAATATTAACAGGTAGCAATTTCAACATGAAAGAAAATGACTAATCAAACTGGGTAAAAATTAACAAACAGCAGTGCATCCAAGTACATATTCGTTTTATAAAAAGAAGGGGCTTTTTAAAATCTAAACCCTTGATAAAAAATGCACAAAGTACAGATGTATTGCATATTTTATGCATGCCTTCATGTAGTGCATTCCTATATTATATCTTACATGGAACACTAAAAACTACTAGACCTTCACTGTACAACAGGTATTGTAATTTTTTTGTTTTAAAGCCTAAACAGCAATTCAGTTTGAATTATACCTTCCTATTCCCTGATCACAAAAAACACCTTGCTGCATTTACATTTGTCAAACGACAACCACACTATTAATTTGTATGGAAAAAACAATTACAGTAAACTATTGTAGAAGTTTGGTTCCTTTGAGGGGATTTGGAAGGTGGAACAAGAAAACCAGCAAGGACTGGAGATCCTTACTAAACACAGAGAATCACTGGCAAATAACTTGTATAGGAAATCTAGAAACATCATGACAATACGAGAATAAACATGAAGAATGAAAGCATTGTTTCAGGCTTCACAGCCTAGAAAACCAAACAGAGTACCATTATCACTTGCTTTCAAATTCAGACCTGAAGGGTAACTAAAACTGTAAGATCATCAGACTTTTTTGAAAAGGGAGAAAAGGAGGAACTTGGAAAAAGTTAACTGCTGTATTACAGGACTGAACATAGGACAACAGTCTGCTATTTCACAGATTAACATTTTTGAGCCTGTTATAACTGATTTGGGGAATGACTGGACCCACATTCTTTTCTCTGTTTCTTCTTGTGGGAGTCATTCATTTCTTCAGAGCTAAAAACATTTACAAGCTTGTTTGATACAAGGATCATCACTTTTCTTTTCCTCCCTTTTTTTTTTTGGTGGGTCAGTCCTTTCCTCCCTCAACCTCCTCTCAACTCTTCATTACCACAATATTTCTCTGACAGAAAAAGGGCAGTTGGGGTGGAGGACAGATGAAGCTTTTGCTAAATGGTGAGAGAATGGCAGCTGAGCTGCAGAGAGAACTGCAAGGACAGACAGATGTTACAGAGAATCCAAATCCCAGCAAAGAACAACCTTAATTTTTTTTTTAACACCAGATGGAATTAGTTTTGTCTTTTAGTTTCAGTTCATCCTTTTTCAGCAAGGGCACATTGGCTACATCACAAGGCTTGGACAAGGAAAAGGCTCTTTCATTTAACAGGGCACAGATCTGAAGATGGGACAATGTCCTGCACCATGTGAGATCTCTCTGAAACATGCATAGAACAGAGCAAAAATCCAAGACTGCTTTGCAGGAACAAGAGAGGTAGCAACCCTAATTTTAACAGGGCTTTCACTGAAGGGAAAGAAGGTCAAATCAGCCGATTTCAAATGATTTGCATCCCAGGATGAATCAGGTTACACTAATTTAAGCCCAATTTAATTTAGGCAGGTTTTTAAACCACAAGAATAAGGACATTCTTAGTACGTATCAATAATTAAACCAACATATACACAATTAGCAATATCCTACATCATAGTAAATGCTTAACAAGCTGAGTAATTTTATGGTACATTGTCTGACATTCTACACACTTCCTGTAATCATCAGTCTCTGTAGCAGTTCAGTTCATGACTTTAAGATCCAAATTCAACTGTGTCTTCAGTTATTTTCTTGAACTCATAGTTTCCTCTGCCATCCATATGCAAGTAGAACTGAAAAAAAAAAGAATGTATGTTGTTAACTACCTCAAAATTACCAGGTCTATAAAGACCTAAGTAAATTATATTTTGAAGTAGTTTTAAAAATCTTTAAAAATAATTTTAGAAGTTTTAGCAAAATCTTAAACTCAGCTAACCAGAGGGTAAGCTGCTCCCACCTCACACTTTATTCAATTCACCTGCCTCTGTAAAATCGTTAAACTGTATTTTTGCGTATCATGTATCAGTCTGATAACAGCCACATCTAGACTTAACACTGTTCTCTTGGGTTTGTGACAATATACTTAGAGTACTAATTCAGCCCTGTGTATTATTTCAGTACTTTTACCCACATGTACACTCTGTCTGCATAAAAAGAATAGTAAAATCTCAATTTGCCATAAAAAAGTCCATGTATTAGAGACCTTTTTTTTAAAGCATAAATGTATTAGATATAATGAAAGCAAAAAACTCCATGCTGTTTACTAGATTCTAGTTTAAGGATTTTTTTGAGTCTAAGAAAGAAGACTTAAGCATCTAGAAAGCCTCTCATATTTTATAGATACATATAAAATTTTTGGATAGCATTCCCTCATAACTAAAAGCCTAAGAATATATCAAATAGTGAAACAGGATTATGAAAAGTAAAATCTTATAAAAAAAACCAAACAGAACATGACTTATTAGGATGTAAAATGACAACACCTTGAATCACAAAGTCAATTTCATAGTCAGTCAACAAAACCCAGAAATATTCTTAGTAAGTAAAGACTACATACATCATGATGCTTCCAAAGTGACTTCCTGTGGGAAACCGTGAAGAGAGTGATGCCAACCTATAAGATGAAAATACCCACAAAACAGTTAATTCTTCTCATGGGTTAGGTGTCGTTTATTTTTCACTATTATATCAGATGAAGATCTTAAATTCATAGCCACAAACTTCCACACTATTATTAATGATACATAGATATAGCTTTTATTACAAGACCTTGCAGGGGGGAGAAAAAGCAATCACAAAGGATTTATAATTTTTAATTGATTTCACCATTCTTTTGCTCCTAAAGATTTGTTGAACACAGAATGATCTGAGTAAAAGAGGCAAGGCAGGAGGCAGGTAAAACAATAAAGCTGGTGAATAAAGGAATTCTAACAACAATAAAAAAAAAAACCAAACCCACAAAAGCTGTAATGAATTATAAACTTAGAGTGACAATTTAAAGTGAATAGCCTTCCTTTGTTTCCTTTCAACTCAGTCAACTATTCATCCCCAACAGTAGCAGCAAGAACAAAATGACTGATGATAAAGCAAGGTAACATTTTTTCTTTCTGCAAGGACACCCTAACCAGGAATTCTGTTTTCCAGTAACATGCGTTGGCCAAGTACAAATGAATATTCAAGTTAACAGAAGTAGCAGTTTATGGAAAATACACTTAAAAATTGTCAGGGTACTGATAGCAATGTGGTAAAATCAGTTCATGAAACAATGCTTTTTCTGCAGCATCCTCACCTAATGTCCATTCACTACCACAGAGGGCTCCTTAAGTTTGAAGCACATATTGCAGCACAGCTTTGCTTCATTATCATTCTAGAATACTGCTACTCATTAACTGATGTTATTTCAAGCTCATTCTTTCCCAGACTAGGGTGTGAAATTGAATCTTATTGATTTCACATGGCACTACAGAGAATCTGAAATGGTGAGTTTAAGAGGAAAAGGAAACACAAAGCTATAGCTAATATCATATTTTTCTTCAGTGCTTGGCTTTTCATATCTCAAAATAGATGGAAATGTTAACTTCCAGCCTTTCACTTCTGTTGTCCTGGGCAAAAGAAGCCTTTTGAACATGAAAACATTCTACAATTTTAGATTATTTGATCTTAACTTGACATTCTAAGACTCTATCTGGAAAAGTAAGGTTACTTAGCAGTTAGTAAGAGTTCTCTGCATATCATTTAGGCTAAATGTCTAAATTAGCCTAGGACTACAAAATAATTACTGAATTCTAGAGTGCATAAAGTTGTATGCCCCTCTAAGCTTTTTCTCAGACTCTATTTTTTAAATTTTTAGTCTGCACTAGGCGTAAGGAAGAGTAAACCTTGCACCATTTTAGGTTTCTTGTTAATGTACAGAGATACAATTCCAGAAACAAAGAGCTCACCTTTCGGCAATGGCTGTAAATGTAGCCCTCTACATCCACACTAACAGCACTGGTGCACTCATCCAGAATTGCAAACTGGGGCTTGTGATAGAACAGCCTTGCCATCTGGAATGCAAGCCAAAAAAAGACACTGTGGATACGGAACTATCAGAAACAGTGCAGTGTTAGAAGTTAAATTATGAATTAGTGCCCAAAAATTTACTATGGGAAGGGAATTAAGTTGGTACCCACTGAAACCTGAAAATCCAAAAGTTGTATATTATCTTATACCTTTTTTATTCAAGAAAGTTATTTTAGAAATTCTGTTTATACAATGAAAGAACAAGACATGGTGAAAGGATGTTTAAAAGCCAGTATTTCCTTTTAAATTTTGAGTACAAACCCCACTATTTTCAGTTGTTTTCTCAGTATTTAGATATTTCACATGGGAGTTTCTTCTAAGTCAAATATTAATATTTAATAAACAAAAATAGCTTAGAGTTCAGTTATATATTTTACTAATGTTCTGCATTTGTTAAGCATTTATGCTTCTGAGACATACTGCCATTCTCTGTTTTTCTCCCCCGCTGAGTACATCCATCCAGTCCTGAACACTGTCCCAGCCTCCTTCACGTTCCAAGATTTGACCCAGCTGGACATTATCCAAGTACTCCTTCAGCACCTTTTATGGAAACAGGAATGACAAATAAAGCCTACATGAACTTAAAAAACAAGTAGTTGAAAAAAGCTATAAAGGATTATACCACAACATTTTCAACCCTGGTAAATATTAAAATCCTATTAAATGCAGTGCTTTTCATAGCATTTTTAGTATTTCTGAATTGGACACATTACTCATCCTGAGCAAGACAAAGGGTTAATAAGTTAATTATCATTACCTGGTCAGAAATCCCTTTCCTTTTTTGATCTTCCAAAGTATCCGGATATATAACCTGATCTCTGAGCGTTCCAAGAGTCATGTACGGTCTCTGAGATACAGTTAGAACCAAAATGATATGTCAAATATTTTTAAACATAGTCAAAGTAGAAAGAAAGAGAACACTATTGTCAAGTAAAGTACTTGGTCTCACCTGAGGAACATAGAACAATTTTCCTCTTACAGGTTTTGTTAAACGCCCACCAAACAAAGGCCACAACTGCAAAAGGAAAAAGATTAAAACTTGACAAAAAAGTCCAATTACAACTGTGCTTTGCATTCTCCAGTTTGCTTTAAAACTTCCCTTACCTCACCAAGAATACGAAACAGGGAGCTCTTCCCACATCCATTTGGCCCACAGATCAGTACATTTGCACCAGATCGAACCTAGAATCACAAAGCCAACACATAAAATGGTAGTGAGGAAGTAATGCTGAAAGGCTCTACAAACAATAAGACAAGCTGGTATCACCATATGCTTGTACACAACTTTCTGACATTACGATGAGCAATTTTCAGCAATAAGTATTTTTTTTCGCCAGCTGGTTTAGCACCAACTGCAGCTGGAAGAAAATGCACTTGTAAAAATAAAAACTTTTTTTGGGAAAATACCTTATTGCCTTTTTTTAAAACGAACATGATTATTTGTTTGTACTTTTCTTATAAATCAGATGACCTTTAAAGTTATCATCTTCCCCTGAAAATTTTACATTAATATTGTTTCCTATAATACTAAAAAACTTACCTCAAAGTTAAGGTCTTGAATCAAAACATCTCCATTAGGTGTCACCAACGGAACATGATCAAACCTGTATGTATTGCACAGTTAAAAAACAAAAAACCAAGAAAACAACAGTTGCCTAAACCAAGCTGATACTGTGTGTTTACTTGAGAGATTTAAGGCCCAGGGAAAGACTTCAGCAGTACTTCATTCACTCTCCTAGTTACCAACTATTAACAGCTAAGGAAGTTCTTAAATCAAAAAGGTACCCTAGCTTTTAAACATCTACATCTACAGATTTGATTTTATCCCCTATATTTGTTTTTTGAATCCTTCTAAGCCTTTGGTCTCCAAAACATCTTGTGGATATAAACCCACATTTAAGGATGCATGTAATTTTAAACCTAGTAGTGAAGTGTATCTCGTTAGTTCTAGGACACACAATGAATGACTTCTCTGCTCACCTGCCCCTTGCCTTTTTTAAAAATGAAAATAATAAAAATAGCTGTATCATCTCTTTTCTCCCTTCCTTGCTCTCTTTCCCCTCTACTTCCCTATTTGCTTTCCACACTGTCCAGACTGAGATTATTTGATCTCTTACCTCGCTGTATGTTATGCCTTTAAGTAGTAATACTATGTCAATGCTACATTCCTCAGACTGCAAAGAATGAAGGAATTGATCCCTACATAAATACATCAATGAAATCTCTAAGCATGCAGAAATACAAGCAAGTACTTGCCCCTGATTTTTACAGCTGAATCATATAATGGAATAAAATCCATAACTAACACATTTCTAAAAGGAAACAAGATGGCCTGAGAAGTCATATTCCAAAGGGCAGTAGGAATGTTATCAAAAAGCCCAAGTCCAGAGAATAGATTATGCCTTCTGCTAGTACGAGAGGATAAGGATTGTCTTACAGAGCAGAAATGCTGAGTGGGTGTGAGGTGGAATTACTAGTAAATAAACTATAGTACAACAGAATGGCAAATTATTAATAATCGATATTCAAATTTCTATTACTGATCATAGAGAGAAAGACTTAAAAAAAGTCTACATTAAAACTATTGAACTTATGGAAACTTCGCAAACATACTTGATAAGGTTATCAGTGTTGATAATTTCTCCAGATCCAGGTATCAAAGACAAAGGTGGCTTTTTATCTGCATCTTAAATAAATAAACAAGTATTAGTAACTGGAATGCTACACTGAGATGCACATATTGTGTATTGTATCACATCTACCTTTTTCTTGTGATATCATAGTACGCTGATATTTGCCACTGTTCAAGTCCTTCAGAACTTGCATTAATTCTGTGATTCGAGCTGTGAAACTAAAAAAAAAAAAAAAAAGAAATCCATGGAAGCTCTAATGAGCACTCTGTCAAACTGCTAAAATGACAAAGTTATTCAACCCAGAATAGAAACAGAATGTTTACATCTTAGAATTGCACTAGGTTGTTTAATATGCATCATATTTACAAGCTCCTTTTCCTTTTTCTGTAATAGCCAAATTTTTCTTCTTACAATATAAAAAAAAGTTTGGTAAATAATCAATACATAATTGATTTAAGAGCATTTGACAAGGTTTCAAATAAACACTCAAACTGCATGCTGGTACTATTTTGATGTGCAATTTCCAGTGGACATAATTAGCACATCTTCAGATATGTTTTCAGCACAAAATGTTTTTAATTGCTGAATTTTTAGCATGCTGCAAACAACAAGCACATACGCTTATCTTAATTCTTCAACCAGTTTCTTAAACTGGGATGAGAAAGATTCTTACTATTAAGCTTACCCAGCCAATCTTGTCATCTCACGGCCTGCTAGGACAATTCTGCCCAAAGCTTGAGACATTCTCAGTAGCATTCTTCCACTTTGGTAGTAATCCTAGAGTAGAAGAAAGTTTCTTTACGTGGACTAACAAAATTTAAAATCTACAGGTTGTTTTAATTCTGGTCTATTTACCTCCAAAAGTTCTGCATGAGTGCTATTCTGATGGCGAGGATCAGACAGGTTCAAAAACGGACGACTAACAACCAGGTAACCAACCACAGTGGCAAGGTCTGCAGTTTAAGAATAAATATTAAGCTACACATTCATGGAAACAGTAAGAATAAAGACATTTCTTATGTAAAAAGTTTGTTTTGTTATTTATACAAATCCATTAGCACTAGACACACACTTACATTTGGCAATGATAGTATCAATGAAACCCATAGAGAACCGGAACAGGATGAAATTATGCAAGTGTTCCACCTGGTAAGTTACAGAAGAAAGAAGTTCAAACTCTATCCGTGCCTGTTTTATTATCTTTTATTAGACATTTGGTTCCAAACAGTTATTTTTCAGTACCTCAGCTACCTTACTATGCCCCTAAGTGTGGCAAGCACTGCACAAGAGTCCTGCTGGCAAAGACTTGCATTCGAGATCAAAACACACTACCCATGAAACTAAATAGTGAGAACAATAATTAGGTGACAAGGAGGTAAGTGGCAAGAGAAAGGCCATCTATCAGAAACTTCTGTTCTGCTAATAGCCTACCAGCTGATTTTTAATCTAATGAATGTAGCAACAAAAACACCAAGCCACTATAAGTCCATTTATATGAACACATGTCAAGAATCACCACGATAGAATTAATTAAGTTTTGCTTAAAATGTTTTAAGAGATAAAAGAGGCTTACCAGTTTACGGAAAGTCTTGTGAATAGTCTGTTTTTCTCTCAAGTTTCCATTATAAAAAGCAATTTCCTCACTAAAAAGAAACAAATGAAAATAATACAACTTCATTTTGTTAAAGACAGTCTTTGAAAAATATATGCCATAAAATATGGGAATATAGCACTTTCAGTTACCTTATGAAATAAGGGTTTGTACTTTTTCACAACAGTAGAACACAGGTTTATTATACCCCACTTAGTCTTGACTATGGAATATAATGCATATACAAATCACTTTACAATACGTAAAGATGCAAACACTTGGCTCAGACGTGATAGCATCACACTTCCCAAGTATATTTTAACACACAAATTCCATTTACCCCACAGTATTGGCACTTATATCTTAGCATCCAAGCAAGTGTATACCTGTTTGTAATGAGCCGTGAGTTGACATATCTGTACTCCCCTTCATACTTTTGTTCTATAATAGTCATCTTGCCAATTGGTCTCCTTAAACGTGTCAGGAAAAACCCTGAAATAATCAAGTATGCCATCATGCTAGCTGGACCCTGTGAGTATCAAAAAAGAATAAAAGCTTAGATGGTCTCAAATGATAGTATCTGTATCCAAAATGCCCAAAAAGCATGAATCCCTTAATTCTCACCTCCTGTGTGCCTACATTGCCAATTCAATTACATTTGCAATTCCCATCATGTCACCTTCTTCTGTGTTGTAGATACTGCTTTACTAATTTTAGTAATTCTTTAATTCCCCAGATGCCCTTCCCATCCCAGCTTTCTATTCAGGTTTTTATCACCACTCAGTGTGACCTGTCCCCTACTGTCCTAGCTTATTTCATTAATGATTTACTGGTTCCCTCTCATTTCTTCTCCCTCCTTTCTGCCTACTTCTTTTTCTTCACATTTGCTAAACTGTCACACAGCAGTCAGTGTTTCAAAATCTCAGTCTGCTTTTATCTATACATATTTCCTGGTTCTCTCAAGCAGTCTTGGATCCTAAGCTTCCATAGACAAATGACAGATGATTAAATACCAATGAAGTGTGGAATGGCATAAACTGAATTTGGCATAAACTGCATGTAATAACTATTACAGAGAGCAGTGCAAAAACATCTAAGACCAAGGTTTAGTTAAGCCTTACTGCAAGTCTGTCTCAACAAAATTTGCACTATGTGACCCGCAGCTACTCTTTTTCAACTCCTGAACATTTTTGATAATGCATCATTTCACTAAGTTGAGGAATTATTTCTGAAATTATTCAGCTTATTTAGTCTTACAGCTCAATGAAAGAAATGGTTCCCCTTTTGCAGAGGCTACACAGAAACAAAACTTATTTTCACCCTTAAATGGAATTCATGCAAGACATAAGCAGTCAAAAGGGTAATGTACTAAATGGGATTCCCAAATAAGTGCTAGAAGAAAATAAAGAACTTTCTTGGTTCTTCAAATTGTTGATCAAATGCCTAAAAATATTGGGTTTTATTTTGCTTGCCTCAAAATAGAGGGCGCTAAAGCACACAGAACATTAAATGTGAATGCATATTTTCAGTAAATCCCTTCAAATAACATAGGAATCTACAATTACTGCCTAGAGTTTTACTCAGATTCCAAACAGGTACAAGCTTTAACCAAAGCAGGAAAAATGTACTTATAATTCTAAAAAACCCATTTAATTTACCTGTGCTCCTATTGCACTTGTTAGCTTGAAGATGTACAGAACTATATCCAAGAAGGGCTGTAAGAGAAGCATAGAAAAAAAGCCTTAGAAAACAAACACAAAACTAATATAATAGGTCCAGAAGCCATGTACCACCCCAAGAACAGTAGCAGCTCTGTATTAAAATACTGGCTAGCCTATTATACAAACTAAAAGCTAAGACAAAAGGAACCTCAGGCCCATGACTTTTTCCTGAAAACACTCGCTCAAGAATTGAACATAAAAATATTATGATCTTCAGATAAATACATACCATATAAAAAGAGTACTTTGCTATTTTAGGTCTGTAATGACACTCTGCTCACTTATCAAAGACTAGAACCCATGAAATTCAACTGAAGTAATTATGAGAAATACTGAATGGAAAGATAATGCCATATATTTGGCTATTTACCTGACAGAAGGAACATCCCAGTGTTCTATAACCTCCCTCCCAAAGCTAAAACAGCTGAACTACAGGTTTGTTCATCAGAAGTTTTTGAACAAAGTAACTTGTAGTTTACTTATACTCAGCACGTATGAAACACATAGCATCAAAAAAATTTAGTCTAAAACTGTCTACAGTATTCTCATTCACTACCCAATCCCCTTAAAATTTACACCAGAAATAGGGAAAAGCTTATTCAACCACACCTCACTATACAAAATAATATTTATATGTAACTAAGAGCTAGCCATTGCTCTTCTTCTGAAAACTATCTACTGAGGGAGCAAAGTTATCACTGTTCATCTGCAAAGGAATGCAGTAAGTTCTTTAAAAGAAAATTTAATACAAAATATAACAACTCACAATAGTGCTTTGGTCATGAGAGCCACAAAGAGTGTGAAACAAAACAACATCATAAACGATTTTTTTTATTACCATACTCCAAGCAATCCACATACAAATGCACATATTTGTTTTGAGCTGATACTCCCATCCTAAATGTCTACAGCTACTACTAAAAGTTCTCTCTTAAAAGTCTTACCTTGCTAAGGTTTGAGTACAGGTCCACTACACTGTTACAGAATTTTTCCACATCCTGTGTAAGGAGTTGATCTGGATTAGCTATTCTGTTGTCCAGATTTCCCATTTTGTAGTATGTATAAGCTCTGAAACAAAACAATAGCTAAGTGGCAGAAAAAAAAAATCATTACCTGGAATCTGGAATAACTGCAACGCCCTTGCTTCATACAACTGAGATGCAAAGTAGTGCAAACATTAAATTATTGTATGGAATCAACATAGCTTGTGCTTCTGCCTGACTAAACCTACCTTAAATCCTGCAGCATCGTTTAGGCATTTAGGCTTCAGGATGTCTTAGCTGAAGCTCAGGCTCATGCTGCTATTGAACTTAGTTAGAAAACCCTCACAAACTCTGCTTCAGCACATCTGACAACCAAAATTTAGTGCAGAAGGACAGAAGGAGCTACTCAAAAATATGCATCCAATTCAGCCTTCACCACAGAAAGGCAACTGAAGAACTTTGGAATCTGACCCCATCATGGAAGCAGTACAGTGCATTTTTTTCCCCAATTGAACCAACTTTGCTGTCTTTGTATCTATGCCACATACAACCTAGATAAGCCACTCATCCTCAACTGCAAGTTAATTGCAACCAAAAGAGTTTCTGAGCAGCATACTTAACCTACTAAGCCCCTTGCAACCTTCTTACTATGTACTTAAAATTATTTGAATCAACTTTTAAAAACTGTAGACAAGGTGTTACTTACTTAAGATATTCCTCATAGAGGTATCTGGTGAGTCTTACTCGGAAGCAAAGTTTCAGTTCATTTAGACCATACTTCAGGAAGTTATTCACTAAAGAGATCTAAAGTAAGAGACAGTAATATTTAGCTAACAAGATTAAATATACTTAGATCAGTTTGCAGCATAAATTGTGTAAACACTTTAAAACAGATTAATTCCCCCTAGAAGTCATTAATGCCATAACTACACCTAAGATCAATCATACAATGTCTACAGGACCACTGCTTAGGTTTCTGTCTCCAGTTCCCAGTGGATCTCACCATTTAAGACAAAATTATGTTCATATTTCATATTTTCAGCTCTTCTGATAAACTCTAGAAAAGAGCCACCATTTGACAACCACTCCCTTAAATGTGTCAACTAGTTTTAAAATCTCTTGCAAACCAGGTAGTAACAATTATTTCTATCTGGTGCAGATCAGAAATATCAGCAAGCTGAAGGAAAGTTAAAGCATGGAAGAAGTCATAACAAATCTGTGAAAAATGTAAGAAATATAAAACTTAAGGTCTAAAAAGAAATCCTTGTCGTCAATGGTGCCAAAAGAATCCCAAATCTATAGTCAAAATTGCCATCAACAAAACCAACCTGAAAACGTAAACATATCTGTCTAAAAAATAGTTCCAACCAATTAGGAAATATGCTGATAAAGTCTCCCACACACTGGAGCCAGAAAATTAAATGTGTTTTAATACAGACCTGCATGTAAAACAACTAATTTCCATAGGTTTTAAGACACTCCTTTGAGATCCTTTCCTCAAATTCTTAATTTACATTTTAAGTATGTTCTACTAAAAGGTGAGCACAAGAAGAGCACTTACAGCGGGCATGGCAGCAATGAAGTTGAACAAGTATTTCTTGAAATCTTTTCTGCTGCGGCCAATGATGGCACTGTAAATGACCACCAGCAGAGTCAGTTACAAGAGAAATAACAAAGTATAAACTTGCATGTCTTAAGTGGATAAATTCTAAGGGGACCACACTGAGAGAAAAAATCATCATGGAAACCTGTAGGATCCAGTCTGGCATCCTCGTGTAAGCCAAGTGGCAGACTGAGCAGTTATCTCCTGTCTGCTCCTCTGTAACTGCCCACATTAAGGTCTCAGAAATTCATGGTCACAGAGTACCAGTTTTTTCCCTTCTCTGCTTTCACAGATTCTCACAAGAGAAACAAAGCAGTCTTTCCATTCCACAAAGCACTTAATGTCTCTCCTGAAACACAGTATCATTTTGAATTCACATTTCTAGACTCATTCTGACTTGCTTTAATTAGCAACAAGACCAGGAAGAATAATCGGAGGTCTAAAAACCCCTTTCTAACACAGTAAGACTGAAAGCTTTGTTTTTATCAATCTAAAGAACAAAAAGCTTAGTGGGAAGAAATAAAAGCCCTAATATCCACACAACATGTCTAAGACATAAAACCACTACTCTGAAGTACCTTCTTGGACATTCAGGTCAACAACATTCAGTGTCTTCAGTGTAAAAATGTTACCAAATGAATATTTATTAAACAGTTAAAAATATTAATTTAATAAAATAATTTCATTGATGCATTAAAATAATTTAATAAATAAATTTTTATTTTTATTTACCAAAATACAGTGGTGCCCCCCAACTACACCAGTTTCCCAACTGTTTTAAACAAGCAAGCTATAAAATGTCTGAATATGTATTCTGATAGATGACTTTCCCTGCTAAACACAAGAGAGAATGTTTAAAAATAATAAATGTATAGGTACCTTTCAATGACTGTTCCATTTTGAATCATCCAAATATCACAGTAAGTGCGGACTACCAGCATCACAGCAATAAGCAGCAAATAACCTGTCTAGTACAACCATGGAAGTGCAATAGTTAAATAATGGATAAAATTCACCATTCTTTCCCAGTAAGTCATACAATTGTATCTAACAGAAAAGTATTATCCAGCTGCCCTAGCTAATGTAATATTTGCCTACTTTGATGGAAACACATTAGCATACAGTACTTTTAATAAAGTACTGACTACATTTGTATGGTGAAAATTTGCCTTTTATAAAGCTTTATTTGGTTGATACATACGCTGGACACAAATTAAAAGATAGAGGACTGCAGGAATAAGATGTTACTGCTATTCTGAGATGCCTTTCTGCCGTAAGGTTGCAAGAGACCTCTGAACATCATCTACTTCAATTCCCCACTCAAAACAAGTCCACTAGTAACCAGTCACCAGTCAGACCAACAGTCCAGCCAATTTTCCATCCACTTCACTGTCCACTCATCCAGCCAATTCAGTTTGGCTCTCAGGGTATTAAGGGAGACCTGATATAAACGCATTCAACATCCTCTGCTCCTTCCCTTATCCACCCAGCCAGTTCTCTCATCACTGAAAGCAATCAGGTTAGTAAGGCATGATCTGCCATTGGTAAATCCAGGCTGTTTGCAATCACTTTTTTGTCCCTTGTGTGGCCAGAGTTCGCCTACAAGAAGTTTTGCTCAGTCTTGCCAGGAATATGGTTAGGCTGACCAGACTGTAGCTTCCAGTAAACTTGTTTTCAAATATGGGAGCAGTGTTTGGGTTTTTTTGGGATTATCAGTAACCTCTTCTAACGGCCATGACCTTTTGAAGCTGATGAAGGCCAGCTCTGTGAGCACTCTCACAGGCATTTCCAACCATGCTTCTACCTTCTATGTACCTACTTTTTTGCAGTCGGGCTGTTGAAGGTTCGTGTTCATGCAGACTAAGCTGGCTGCCATGCTTGCTCTACACTCTGTACATTGGAATTCACTGGTCTTGTGCCTGATGTGTGTTTAAGTTATTAAAGTTGATTGCTTAAGTTCTGAGCTCAACTAATGCTTTAGGTTTGGTTTTTTTTTTTTGAAGTGTCCTGGAAAGCATGAGAAAGATGGAGGCACTGATTTCTACACTGCATCGCTTTCCTGAAATGATGCTGAGAGACTTTTTGACAAATTCATATTCTAATAAGGCTTGGCCTAGATATTAATTACTAAATCCTGATAATGAATGAATGAATGAACTGTATCCTAGTTTAAGATAGGAAGCATTTGCACACAGAAGTGTATTGCTTTGCATCACACAAGACAAACCCAGGTGCCCTTTTAAAAATTATGCTACAGCAGTAGTTATCAGCTGACAGTAAATGGCTTATCTTGTAATTGAAACCAGAACTTTAGTGATATAACAACTGAAAATAATGTAGACTTTTATATCAATATGTTACTATTTTAGATTACATAGCACAATTTAGTCCTATTTAGGTAATGTATATGCAGTTGTTTAAATTCTGATTTAATTTCAAAAGAAACTTAACTCCGGTTTTATTTACTTATTTATTACTGCAGGCAATGCTTACCTCTTTGCAAAGTGGTCTAGGGACCATTATTTTCAGGATTCGACATATCCGTGCAATAAACACTCTGTCCACCACTGCTCGCTCCTTCTTCCCCTCCTTCTGCTGCACACAGAACAAAACAAGAAAAGTGAGAAATTTTTTGTATTATTGAACTACTGATGTGATATTTTCCCTACCCAAGTTGTTTACAGCTACCTTCCTTCTGCAGAATTTGCAATATTTCCCTCCAACTTAAGACTTGTTCAGACAACCTAAATAAAGAATTGGGAGCTATCAAAACAAACTGCAATAGGAAGTAGCTGCTATGATATGAAATACTTTTTATTTCAAATCTATGTTAAAGACGATATACAAACAATGCAGACTACAGCACTAAAGTACATCCAAGTGCAACTTGTAATGCAAACATCCCTTAACATTGCTTGTCTCCAAAAGACACCATCAGCCAGTATTTTTAAAGATGCCTTCCATTATTTGTCAAGACAATCAACGGTTTAAACTCTTTGACTGTATAGCCCAAACTTGCTTCAAGTGAAACCAGAATTTTTATTCCTTTACTTCTACAAAATGGTGCAACACACTCCTACTTAGCTATATCTACCAGATTTAAAAATCCTTCTGTACGCAAACACCTTTCATTTGGGTCAGTTTCATTTGTTCACTCCATGTAACCCTATTTTCTGTCCTGACTAAACTGATTACTTTTTAAAAGCTAATGGTCCAGGTTTCTTTTCTTTTACACGAGAATGTGACAGAAGAATTCAGTCCTGAAAACAGACCAAAAGGGCACATGTATACTTTGAATAAGTCTTCTCTAATCAACATAATCCTGCTAACTTTGCTACCCAAGGCTCCTGTGAAGCATGCTATCAATGCCTACATCAATATTACAAGGTAGACAGGAAACCTGAAAGAGAAAAGATCCACTCTGAATGCTCTGTGAAGAAGCCTACACCTGTTTTTCATAGCACAAAGTCAACAATAGTCCCATCCTTTTCAAAAATCTATGTGAACAAGAAATATGAATAAAAATTCTAGCTGAATAGGATGCTATGTGGTAGATGATCACACTTTAGTTAAAAATAATTTACATAAAAATCCAAGCAATCCAAACAACTAAGACTACTGTCCAGTCCTAATGAATCATGATCCTACCTACATTATTGTTGTCCTGTAATAGAAATTACTAACACAATGTCTGATTGGCTACATTTCTAAATTACTAAAAATATGTGATACGAGTTGAACCTATTGTTCCCCTCTATTCAGCCTTTCCCCATTTCTATACTTCTGTGTTGCACTTATATTCATTCCAGTATCTTCTTGCCCATAAGTTTTTTTCCCCTTACACTGTTAAACCCGTTCAGCGTAACTGTATCCAAAATGGGTAAGAATAAGAGAAAGATATTAAAGATTTTTACAAATAGGTATAGCTATGCAAAAGATCAGTGTTGATGGTAAATAATACAGTCAAGGTGTGGTTAGAAGCTAACATGATGCTTGCATACACCTTTCTATTTACCCAGTGCAAGCCTTTTTTTAAAGTTTTCAGCAAAGAAGAAAGTACATGGAATCTATTCATACCATTGTAACACCAGAATCACAGACTCTGCCTTTTGGTCTGTCATATTTTATTTGAATATGAAACAAAAATCTTGGCTTAAAGGAATTTAGTGTATCCCTTTCAAACAAATGAATTAACAGACACAGATCAGGGAAATGCCTAACCGCCTACCAGATGTTTGAAGTAGTTTTTAGAAACTGTCAGACTCAACATCTTGTTCCTTACTTTTTTCTTTGAAACAAAAAACAAATACAAGTTATACCAAATCTACACATAGCTGTTTGTTTCTATGCATAGAGAAAAACTTTAAACACTGTCCTTGCAAATTCATAGGGCACTAAGAGATAAAAAAGGACATTGTGTACATCAGTCATCCATCATTATGGAGTCAAACTTCAGCCTTTTGTGATTAACATGATTCTTCCATTTGTTTTACCAATGCAAGTCTGAAAGTATCATTCAAACCATATCTGCACCATAGTGAAAATTAAACTAGTCATAGGACTTCAAGTTTTAAAAAATCAGCTTTATTTAATATTATTAAAGAATATTTGACATGAAGAAAGAATTACCTCATTCTGCAATGCTTGTTTTCCACTTCTTTTACTGCAAAAGGAAGAAAAAAAGTGTTTTATTTGTTATTAACACATTTTTCTTTGTCTTGATCTCTACACACAAAAGATAGAAAGGAAATCTTTGGATTATATTCCTATCTATTTCTTTCAAAGCAATACAGCATCTTCAGCAGGGCTACCTTTTATGTCAAACCTATGTACTGCTTTTATACAATTTCAGTGAAACCCTACTCATTCCAGCAACCAGTTTCATGTAGGGAAACCAGGTCTCACTCTTTCATCTCCAAGTTCTGCTTTACCTTGGCTCTGTATCATGAACTCCATGAACTCTGTATCATGAAACTCCAAGTGTTTTTCTGTTTCTCACACATACTTCACAAGCATGGCTACATGGTTCCACTGACCACAAATGAAAACTACAGGAATGCAGATTCAGCAATCCAAGAAACCCAACTTTGATGTTTCACACTATCTACATAAGCCAACCAGATTTGTTTTGCATTGTATTTGACTTCAAAATAAAACATTTTACTACACAGAGGGATTATTTGTTCATAAACATGTGCTGCAGGGGAAAAAACACCAGCTCCTGGGAGATCAAGTTCCTGCAAAGATGTCCATTGAAAGGGGAGTTAGTTTTTAATATTTTTTCCTTCCCCTGCATTTAACAGAACAGTTGGTGGAAAAATATTTATCAACTGGTGCTAAACAAACATTTGAAAGCACAATGCTATTCTTTTGCCTCTAAATTTTAGAAAGACAAGCTGACATGTAAGACACTTATTGTTTGTCTGTCTTTCTTTTGGAACACTCAAGCATCAGCTGAGCACATGAAGCTGTTGGGAGAGTTTATGCAGTTTAAAAGTGGCCACTAATCATATTAAACTGGAACTTTCTTAACCATGACATTAGAACAGTGAGAGCAGGCTGCTTTAAAACTAGAACAATTCATACACTTTGAAGGCAGAACCTAGGACACTACAAGGAAGCAGCAACTATGAAAGGCACTGCTCCTTTGGCCTACAGCACCAAAACAGGAGCAGACTGCCACACAACCAGCTATCCCACAACTTCATCAACAGCATCATTTCACACTTGTGCTTTAAAGCTCTGCGAGGAAAATATCTAGAATGAAACTGTGCCTATTTTAATTTACGATGATTAGAAAGATCTATGAATGTCACTGACCAATGAAAAGAAATAACCTAATTACTATGAAAGCAAGAGGCAAGGTAGCAGAGGAGTATGAGAAAAGAAGGGAAGGAGGAGATCATGAAAGCAAGAAGGGAGATCCACCAGTTTAGCAAGAACTTAATTACAGGTAACAGAGACGGAAGCCTGAGAGAAGATAAAATCTTTTAAGGCTACTTGTGCAAAAGACAAAACAAAGAACATGACAGGCAGCAGAGGCAAGACTGGGGAAACATAACTTAATAAAAGTTCAGAAGAGATATAACATTTAATCAGGCTGTGACGGAAGTACATCTGTGGAAATGCTAACAGGGTGCAAAGTCTAAGAAACAATCTACTTGGAGAGTACATCCTGGTGATGCAAGAGCAATGTATTTCTGGTACAAGAAACTTCTCAATACATCTTGTAATTTTTCAAAGTAGAAAACGTTGACCTATATTTTTAAAACTCGAATATGGATCAGTCCAATCACATTTGATTTGGCAGTGGGAGGAAAGTAGTATTCTTAAGCATGAAGAAGTAGTTATCAAACTATGTGGTTATTTCTCTAGATGATTCATGACTTGCCATAATGTAAGATGAAAGCATGCTGCTCTTCCAGACATGCTGTAATAATTCCTACAAGCTTTGCTGCTTCAAGTTCTGCCAATGTTTGAAGTCACAACGCTCATAATACACAACTATTTCAGCTTTAAGAGGATCTGAAGTGAATATATTAATAGAGTAATCTATTAGGAAGATAAGGGCTAGAATTATTCTGGCAACTAGTTGAGTATCTTTGATGTATTTATTGATACATTTTTCCTACAGTAGCTGTTGAGAGAAATTGAGCAGCTGAAATTACTGACTGAGCTGAAACTGTTTATCCATTAGAGAGAAAGGAGGATTGTTTGGAAATCAAGATCTTACATTTAATTATGAACTCACACTTAATTAGAATTTATATTTATAGAGTTTAAGATAAAAATGAAGCATTTGCAAATTTAAAATCTAATGAAAAGAGCTTTAACAGTGTTTTGTTCTCTTTTTTCTAGAAAAAATTGTGCAAGCTCAAAACAAGACTAATACTTCAAAAAGAATGGAAACAATCATATATAAAGTCTAGAAGCAAATAAAAATAAAAAGTGTGCCGACATAGCTCTCATTTTATTTGCAAGTAAAGAGTGTACCATAGTTCTGTCTGAAATAAAACCTTTTCAGTCCAATACCTATGGGCACTACTCCAGACTCTGTTGTACTACTGTAGAACTTTCTTGTGAGAATGGTGGTTGCATTCTCAACCAATTTAAAGACTAAATAACATCCTCAATTAGTCAGCAAGAATACAGCAAGACTATCTGGTTACAGCAGAGAGCTCTAACACTTGGAATAGATTCAAGCTCTCCATTATTCCAGACCTCTCATTTACTTAATGCTGGAGCATCACCAGCCTTAGTGGTGGAGGAAGGTAAGTGCTACATGCTGGCCAAATTCTCTACTGCAAATAACTCCCCTGGTATAGAGGCCATTGTTCCTTTGTGCCCTCACAGACAAGGAGCAGAGGCGATGAAAAGGTTTCTGAAAAGGGTTATCCAGACAATATTTAGAAAAAATATAAGAAAAAATACAGTAGTAAAACATTTCTAATAGTGAATCAAAAACTGTGGAATTTGTCATCATATAATTTCAAGATCTAACTGCAAAAAGCCCTCAACAAACCAGTCTGAATTCAATGTGCAAAATTTTTTTAAGAACATAGCGAGTCTAGAGGTATAATGGAACCTACATCACCTGAGGAAGTTTCAGGAAAAGCAGCATCTCAGATGTAGCCTGCTACCTATTATTTAACTTTACAAGGCTTTTACAGTAAACATAGATATAAAAAGCAGAGAACAGTGCCAGCAGTACCAGGGATGACACAACTACACCAAACTTGTCCTTCACACATGCATGGTAACTGAATAGCAACTCTCTAAAGAGAAGTAAACAGGTGAGTAATTACCCAATAGACAGTAGGCAATATAACAAAACACCTTTCTCTTATATAGAAAAGAGAAACATGAGAAACATGATCAGCCCAAACCAGCAAGATGTTTTAAAGAAACTAATAAAGAGTTTCAGGACTCTGTACAGGCATTTGACAACTGATCCAACTTCAAGGGCAGTAGCATAGCACCGTGGGAAGGGAGGAAACATGCAATTCCAGTCTCCAAGTAAGTATGGGTCAGACCACTCAGTCTTTTGACTCTATTTAGATACCAGTGAGGCTATTCTATCTAAAGAAACATGAAACAATACTGGTTACTCAACCAGAATCATTCTCAACACTGCTGAAGAGAAAAGTAATTTGAGAAACTGTGAAAAGCCTTCAAGAGGCCTGAGTCGACCACCTGAAAGGTCTCAGGCATACTAGTTCTGTGGTATTTACTAGCAGACAGGAAAAAGTTAAAGGATTACTGCCTTTAGAAATACCTGTCTCAGTCCAGAACAAAGTTCAGAGGAAGCAATCTACACTGAGCTAAGCATAACAGGGAATTGCAGATGAAAAGAGTGATAAGCAAGACTTGCTGTTTAATGACATGTGATGAAGAAATAAGGGCTTTAAAATGTTACACTGTCCTTAACTGAAAAAAAACCTACAAATTTCAGGTCATGCTACCTTCCTTCTGTAGAGTTAGGATGACTTGCTTCTGCTCACCACAGAGGAAAAAAAGAATATCTGGTTTAGGATTAGGTGTAGCATTTCAAAGAGTTGTTACCTCTAGGCAACCTTGGTATCCTGCAGACCTTACATGTTGGAAAGGCACTGGGCAGTTTTCACAGCTTCAAAAAATCACACAAGATAAAAAATTTTGCAATAGTTCATGATTATTTCTGCAGGTTAGTTTTGGAGTCAAGATACTACTGAGACATGTAAAGACAGAATAAAATTCAAAGGACTAAAGATGCAAAGCAAGTGTGAAGAAATAACAGCTATAGTGAGAAAAGCCTGTTGTAGGTCACTGGCAGGCAGAGTTTCATCGTCCATACCCCACACAGAGGGATAGAGAGCAACAGGACAGTTATTTCAGGTCAAGGGCAGCCACCTTACTCAGAAGCCTGGGCACAGTCCAAAAGCATGCCCATTTACACAGTACACTCTGAGCACACACAGAAACCAAGAACACAACTTTCTTGGCTCTAGATTGGTGGCTAGTTGCAGCATAACCAAAAATAATGTGAGGGGAATGTATTCAGGCAAGCAAGAAGGGGACTCTGAGAAGGTCACAGAGAGCTATGTCACTGCAGGCAAGAGCTCTGCATTGCTAAAGCTCAAAAAGTTTCTACAAACCTTTGAGAAGGATAACAAAGCAGAACTGTTGGGAGGGGAAATTCTAAGTTTCAGTAGAAGAACGCATCTCAATAACATAACTTGCATAGAAGAAAAAACTTAGTGCTATTAATTTTTTCATAAGCTGTGCTTGGGTCTGAGCTGTGGCTGCAGATTTCCCTCACGGATAACAGTGAAAAAAGATTTCTAGATAGTTCCCTTAAAAGTTTAAAAAAATAAATAGTTCTATGCTGTTAAACACACTTACACTAGATCTTGCCTTAGACAGCAAGCATTTTATGCAACTTAATTAAGAGAGAAACCACTAATTAGCTAGCCAGGCCCCAAACAAAAGCAGTCTAAATGCTAGGATTAGGGTTGAGTCAACTGGTTTCTCCTGTCTCCATACCCTCCAGCTGAAGACAGGTTTTCTGTGCCCCAGGCAGGTTTTTGTACAAGATTGGATTTTCGATGTATTCTAGTAATCATATCTGTATATTTTGTCTTTTTTTTTTTTCTCCCTCAATGCTAGTGCATTTACTGCAAGCAGCAGACTGGACAGTCACATTCATATCCTGAATAAAATTACTTAAATGTAGTTAGCATAAAGATGGTTTTGACACCTGCCACCTTTTCTCCAAGTAACACAGGTTCCCTTTAAGGCTTTTACACATATGAAAGGTGTCTATTAATCTGCAGCAATGTAACTTTATCCTTCCTGTCAAACAGCCATGACTCAACTAGACCAGGTCCCTCCATGTGAAGTACACTGGCAAAGCCCATCGAAACATCTTCAGAATCTAAAGAAATTATGCAAACTAAACAAGAGAGAAGATCATCCTAAATATACACAAACGGAATAAAAATGCACCATCTGTTCCAAGTTATAACTAACACTTGCTATATTTAAACTCCTGCGTTATGCTTGAAAGCCCCTCCAAATGTTTGGATGTGTGTCTGTCACCTCTGGTTGCACTTCTGTCAATCACTGTCAAACTGCACGTTGACAGCCTGTGCAGCCAAGGACATAAGCAGTGACATCTACAAGTGAGTGACATGTGCTGACACTGTCAGCAGACAATGGCTGAGAAGCCCAGTGACGGGCAGGAGCACAGGTTATGTGTCACCGAGGACGAACTGTGAAACCCTACTTAATATACACTGTCTACAACTTGACCTCTCTACACACAGTGAGCCTTCCCCCTCACTTCAGGCTTGCCTAACCTCTAAGGCCCCAAGCATGCACTATTCTTGCTTTATTCATTTTTTTCCTCACAGAAGGGATGCCATCACATAGGTTTCAGAAGTTCAGTTTATGCTAAATTGTGTCCACATCCCAGAATCTTCTTGGATTCTAATGTATACAACTAGGTGATAGGAAAGGCCAAGGTGTCTAGGAGCAGATTCTAAAATATTTTGTCACCTTTCCATATATTACAAATGCCTTCCTGTTACTCCAAAACTGTTTATTCTGATGCCTTTTATCAAAAAATATAAAAGTTAAAATCTAAGGCATCATTTCCCTTTCCCCAGTCTTGTAGTTCCACACTGTAACCCTAATTACCTTCTGTTGCTTCTTTCAGTCTCTCCTTCCAGCAGAAAGTTGTATGTGTTAAATACCTTCTTTTTGAAAGTAAGTCAAGCTCATTCTCTACTTGTGTAAGTACTTTATTATAAACTACATGGATACTCAGGAAAAATTCTTATTAGAGGGATAATGAAAAATATCCAGCTCCTTTACGTAACACCCCTTAAGGTTTTAATTCTGAAGCAATCAAATCTTAAGCAAATACTCTATTGCTTCTTGTTTGAGGCAGGCTTAGGGAAAGAGAATAAACAGGTTTTTTTCTGCATTATATACCTAGGATAATGCAGTTTCTCAAAGAACTTCTTATGACTCTAAAAAACCCAAATACTACAACTGAAGTCATAATTTCATTTAAATATAACAACTTGCCCCCTTCCAAGAAGACATGAGATTTTTGTAAGGAAACAGACGTTTTGGAGAGCAACTTGGAAAAAGAACCATTTTTCTCTGTATTCTTCTCTGTGCTTTACTCCAAGGAAGTAAGATGGAAAACTAACAAGTTACTATAAGCAAACAGTTCTATATCACTCTACTTCAGAAGATTCCAGAAAATTGTGGTAAAAATGCATTGTACATTGCAAGTGACACCACCTCTCAGTTCTGTAAACCCCATGAGGAGTGTAATACCTCTTACAGAACAACATCTGTGACTAATCCAGGCAGTACTAATTAAGTGATCTTTGACCTACTAAGGCAGGTTGGCATAACACATACAGCTTAATTATTCATACATTAGTACTTGATATGAGTTGTACTGGACCTTGCCCCTATTGTTTGACAGCAGAAAAGCAGGTAAAAGTTGCTACCTCTCCTTCCTGCTCTCATGCCTATAACTGGTTATTCTATATAAAAACAAACACATACAACATGAAGAGCCTGCCACATAGCTTTCTTGTCACACATTCAAACACATTTGATTTGCTAAAAGATCTTCCTTCTTTTTTTCAATTTTGTATGTTATTTTACTTTTCAGCTTCAACCAGTAGCAGACCTATCGCTGACATTCCAGCAAAACTTATAAAAGCACACAAAATCAAACAGAAAAATGACAGTTACTCCAGAAACACATGAAATAACAGGAAAACATGAAATGTTGTTTTGAACATAAAGTATGTATAAGTGTGTATTCTGAAACTATGCAGGGAAGGAAGAAGTTTTGCAGGTAAAGGTTACAGTTGCACTAGAACACTTCAATGATTCACTTGAATGTTAAGCCCAGCGTTGTGCTGTTTGTATTCAGGCCTGCGACATTTACCTTTGCCCTTAAAAAGCTCAAAACTAGAATTTCACCTTCCAGAATTCAAGAAGCTGAAATTCACCTCACACTAACATGACACAACATTTTCAGGCATTATACACCATGGTTAACAAAGGAATTCACACATACAAAACTAAATCACCTCACGTATTTTAGTCAGTTAACCTCAAGCAGCAGATATGCTACCAGTCCTCTTCCAGACTATCTAGATTGCCAAGTGAAATTCTTCTCCCTAGGAATAAGTACAAAAATTTAGGACAGCCAAGCCCTCCCAACTTCTTCCTCTTCCCAAAGAGACAGAGATAGACAACACAGAAGTTAAAGGATACACTAGGCCCTGCAGATTTCAAAGGTTGTGCACTTGTTACTGTATGTCAGCATCATATACCAGCACAAGAATGCTGAAAATGTAAAGGTTTGGCACGATGACAATCCTTTTCAAAAGTATGCCATAATTTACATTAGCAACAAAGCATGAGGACATGAATGATACATGAACTAATGAGACTAAAGGAGGATGAGGCAATGGTAATAACCAGATGCTTTTGTCTAGGCTGGTGATATAGGCAATGTAGCTTACCTACTGCCTAGTCTTGATAGGTAGCATTCTGTAAGGCTCCTGGCAAGGTTTGCCTCACAGGGAAACATGGAGAAAAGAACGAAGACCAGTGGGCAAAAACCGTCCTCAAAATAGCATTCAAGCAGCAGCACAGCTATTATTGAAACAACCGAATGTTGGATGTTAGAGTTTGGAATCCATGGCCACAATACAGTACCAGTAGTAAGTAAGACCTAAGTTGTGGAGGAACTCAAAAGCGTAAAGCAACACATATGCACAAGAGAAAAATCAAGTTTGCAAGCATGGTACTTACTTTAGCAACTGCATTTCTAACAAATTCAAGAATGCAAAATGACTAGAGAGATTACAGAAGTAAAGGACAAGGTATCGGAAAGACTGCAGTACAGAGAGAGGAAAAAGGACAGATCAGGTCAGGCTCTCACAAGCCCATTCATCTGCTGAATTAGCTGGAATGTAATTTATAAGTTATCTCCCCTTTCCAATTCCCACTAATCTTGTAATAATGTTTGGTCCATCTAATACATATTAATGCCTAAGATTTTTAACACTGTACCTAGCAAAATTGAAGATCCACACAGGAAAGACACATTCCAAATAGTCTTCAACTTTAAGGCTAACACTTTCCATATGCTGACTCTCAAGCTAATGCATGCCTTGCCATTGTCAAGTCCTGCAGATCAACATTAGAAAGCATGAAAGAAAACAGTTTAATGGGGACAACCCAGGACCCAGATAATATCTACTTCAGGTATAGGGAGATTACTCTGGACAAGTTTTAGCCTGCTTCTATCAAATGGATGCTACCAGCAGTGGGAATGTATTAAATGCCCTTCAAAACTACATTGGGCCTGCATCTATATTTGAAGATGTGCTCAAATCTGAATGTAACCTGCTTTGTGTGCTCCAAGATCATTCCTCAATGAAGGCAGAGCAAGATAAGTGTGGACAATTGAGATGCACTTTAATAGTCTTGGTCTGACTTAACACAGGTGCTCCTAGAACATCTGCATGGCCCAGTATTTCTTACAAATACCACTATATTAGGTGTGAAAATCTGAGCTCATCATTTTCGTGCCCTTCCATACAGCTTTTCTGCTTTTTAAAAGTGGTATTTCACTACACTAGGCAGAGATATTTGAAAAAAACCACCCCTCCCTATGAGTTTAATAGAAGAGTAACCCTCAGGCATAGCTCAGGATCTTGTTTAAACTCTCATGCAAAAAACAATGCAAGGTAGCAAATTCATGACTTTTCTGCAGCATATCAATGTCTGCAACGCTGTGTGACAGTTACCTAACTTCATTAAACTCTTACAGATATCGTGTATGAAAGGAATTAGGTAAAATAAAACTGGATCGTTGCTTAATCTCAGGTATGTTATTACTTAAGTCTGTTGAGTAAGTCCATTTCAATATAATTTTGTAGTGCCTACAAGATACTCTACTGTAATATCTCAACATACCAGGTCTTCAGCATCTGGTCAACAACCTACAATCAGAAGTACAGTAAAACTGTGAAAGGAGTCTGCGATATATTCTTCATCTGCCACACTCTGTGGTACCAGTGTTTTGTAAGGTATTAACGAATACACACCCGAGCACCTGATACCTGTAAGGCAACCTCACAGAGAACATCACCAGATTTGGCTGTTTTGAAATTGTTGTCCGTGTATCTTATTGTCACACGGCAGCATTCAAACAACAGCTGATTCTATTAATTGCCTAAGCAGACACGGTCATCCCTAGAAGTCAACTGTAAATACTTGTTCGCAGTCAGGAAAATTAAAAAAGCCAATATGCTTTGGGTAAGAGGGCGGCGGTGATTGGATTCTCGCAAGAGGGGCACCGACCTCACGCCGGGGAGGGCGGAGGGGGAAGCAGCCTGACCCCCGTGCGCAGGAGATCCCGGGCAGAGGGCGGCGGTGGCAGCGCCCCGTGCGTGGCCCAGGGAGGCGGCTGCCGCTCCGCCGGGCCCAGCGCCGTGAGGGCG
>VZRO01008588.1:1015752-1040361 GCA_013397915.1 Daphoenositta chrysoptera
TTTTTTTGTTAGTGCCATGAGAGGAGCTGCCAAGATTGGCTGTCAGACAGAGGGTGAAATGAGTTGTCACCCGTGTAACTACAGGAAAATAATCCCTATAAAGGGTAGAGCCACACCAGGTACAGCAGGAGATACCAGCCAGCCTTGTCCCACAAAAACCAGTTATACTCGCACAGGTGCTTTTTCCAGAAGAGTTAATAACAGATTGGCATGTCGAGCTACACCAGCAAAAACACCCATGCCAGCATAACTGTATTTATACTGGATCTTCCCCTGTGGTCACATCCCTCAGAAAGATGCCTGATAATGTATATGAAGTGTCTGTACTCTCTATAGGAACTGGTCAGTCATACTGAAAGACTATATTGGTGCCATGGTTGACACTGATATGACAAAACAATTTCATCAAACTTAAATGCAGATCAAAATGCAGGTGGAATCAATGTATATATTTTTACTCCTGAAAAATGTTTTCATACCGGCTTTTAAAAACATTTGAATTCCTGTGAATGTTGTGCTTTTTTTACTGTAGCACAGGAGTGTGTGCATAGTTCAGTCCATTTATCAGGTGTTCCTGTTTCTTCCAAGGGTGTCTGCCTGGAATAGCAGGTCTGAAGCTGCAGTTTGAGAGGTAATCCCTGGTTTTTCGCTTTGAATCACCACGTATATTCTTCTTTCTCACTCCCTTTCCCTATCCTTGGCATCATCAGGCATTTTAAAGCACGTTTATGTTTTAGTGTAAAAGCTGCAGTCTCTAACTCTCAAATTGTTAGCATTTTCTAGAGCATTAGAGTCTGGACTGTTGAACCTAGTTCTCTGGCACTTGTTCTGTGACCTTAGACAAATCAATAATATCCCTGCTTTAAAATACCTGCTGTAAATTGGTGGTTCTGGTGTGGGTGGGAGGAATTGTAAACTATTTGAAGTGTTTCAGATCCTCAGGAAAATGTATAGCAGAATTACACAGCATTAATAAATACATTTTGTTCTATAAGATGAATGTTTGTGAAAATATCTTGGTTTTTAAAATCTTAGATACTTTGAGGGTAGGTGAGTATGAGAACCTAAAAAAGGGGGTACTTTTGTTGTCAAAATAAACTTCTTACATTAAAATCATTGCAAAAAGGAAAATTTCTGCAAATTTTCAAGTTTATGAATCTTTGTAGTACAGTTTTGCTGATACTTTTAATCTCAATATCAGCACAGAGATCAAGAGTGTTATGATACTGCACACTTTTCAAGTCTTCTCCCCTCTTTATGCTTAGGTTGGTTGTACCCTTCCACAGAAGTTGCTATCTAGTACAGTATCTAGTTTCCATGAACTGTCCATCAGTTTGGGCCGTGCTGACCTTTGTTGTTTGCATGTCTGCATGACTTGTGTTCTGCTGTTTGTCTGCCCAGTGTCCTTATCCCGCTTTCTGACACTAGCCAATACCATGACCTAGTACATATCTTACTTCTCGTCTAAATTTTCCTTAAATAATTTCACACAAGCTTATCATCTTCTGAGAAACTTGTCTCATGCATCCAGTCCTCCTCTTTGTCTTCTACTGCTTCAACTCCTGAAAGTTGCTGTTTTTTCAGAATAACTTTGTGAGCATGATTGATAAATGGGCACTTAGTTCAAAACATGGGATTTTTATTGATCCATTATTTCATCCGTTTCCAACAGCAGTCATGGCTAAGCATATCCTTGATAAAATCACCCACACTGATTAAATGCTTTTGTGACAAGAGCTCCTTTTTTTCTCTTCAATTTGAGATCTGCTGCATTTCAATACTTTATACACTGCGGCCATGTTGCTTTCTTGGTATTCTTGGTACAAGCCAACTGTGAGGATTTTCCAAGGTTACAAGTAAGAGCAACATTAATTCAAATGTATCTCAAATGTAAAAGCTCAAGGTGGAAAGGTAGCTCGGAAGAAACAGAGAGTAGCAGTTCTGTTATCTGTATTAATGGTAGTGTGTGTAGGTTCTCTGAAAAAGCAAGGTTGAATTAACAACCATCCTTTTATCACAGTCCATGGTATGGTTCAAACTTCTTACTAGGAAAGTAGGAACATCCACAGCAAGCAAGCTATTTAAATGAGAAAGTGCACTCTGGAAGGCTGAAGCCTGTGGGAAGAAAAATGCACATTTACTATTCAAGCCTTAAATCCCTGTAATGGACATCAGGAGACCTCAGCAAGAGTGAGGCTGGGCTCCTGTGTCTGAAGTGTTAAGCAATGGTATCTGCCTAAGCAGCTCTTCCACTTCCCAATTTAAAAAACAAGACATAATAATAAGCAGTAATAAAATTGCTAAACAGTTCAGGTTTTCAGTTCACGTTTTCAGCCACTCTTGATTTTAGACACTTGAGTTTTAAGGAATCAAAGTCAGAAATACAAGAAATTGTTACAGAGTGAATATTTGTCCCACTAATAGTTGTGTGAATACATTTTTTTAAATGGAGTCTAGGTTAACAAGTAAGAAGATGCTCCTATTTGGTGTCTCCCAGAACAGGAAGAACCTGTATTATTTGCTGTTGGCACTTGGCATACAACACCCAGCTATATTCTGAGAACAACATGTCATCTAATAATTAAATGAAAAATCATGTTGTTTATTGTAGGTCCAATGTAACTTACATAAATATCATGGAGTGCAATTTACAAATGTTGCGAAAGGTGGCAGAAGAATGAGATTAATTTATGGAAGTTGAGGTAAACTGTAAGATGCAAACTGTATCATGTATGTTAGTTAAGTTTGAAGGTGATTTGTGTAGTGCTGCACTTCGTTCTGCAGACTTACCTTTGCTTAATTTTTAAGTCTATATAAATTCAGTAGATTGTTCAGTTGTTTAATTTTAAATAAAGTACTATGGTGTTGAAAACTTAACAACTAGTGGAGCAAGAAGGAAAGTTCCAGGGATTGATGAGGTGTCTCTTGTGAAATCTGTGTTATCTCCCAGATATATCTCTTAGTTGTAGAATCTGGCATGGTTTGCAGGGAAATTAGTGAACTATTCTGTTAATGCAGTCATCAGCATTAAGTGATAAGGTTTTGTCCTTCTGCTGAAGTGCTACATCAGAGTATTAAGTTTGTTGCTTGATTTTTCATGGAAGGACGTTCTACATCTGAAGTTGAGCTACATTATATCACGTATCAGTTCACATATGTGCAAATGTGTGTACATGAATAATGATACAGGTTATTCTCAATTATCTTATTAAGCCTTATTAACACAACTTATGTCTGCCAAATAGTATCATTATATGTTTAGTCAATTCGTGGAAGTTCAAACGCCAGTGCAGGTGAAGTAGTGTAGATCTGGTATCAACCACTCAAAACCCACAAGCCCCCACCGCCATTTGCTGATTATAATGCAGGTTTGATCTTCAGAGTGGAACCTAGAGGGTGAAATTGAAATGGACATAAACTTTCTCTGATCTACTGAACAAGCTTCCTTTTCTTTGGCCTTTTCTTGCCCACTTCCTGCATGCCCCTCAGATGATTGGGGTGTTACAGGAACTTTAGAAGTGAAAAGGTAGTCTTTCTGAGCAGTAAGCAAATTTGGGAGTAGCATGGGCAGAAGAAAATAAGGGGTGTATAGAAAAAAAATGCTTAGCTGTACAGAGGATTGGCTTTTAAATATATTGATGCTTGCAGACTTTCTGTGTCATTACTGCTTCACTTTCCCACTGATAGGGGTACTTTTCCTAATCTTTATTAACTGACACCATAACCCACAAATGCTTAATGGCTACACACAATTCTACTTTGTGTAATTCCTTGATTTCTGTCTGTATTTTTGCTTTATAGACGTGGGTTTTTTGATGTGACTGTGATATAGCCTCTGTACAAGCAACTCTTGCCTCTACTTAATACCTCCTGCCTTTCCAATATACAAGACAACAGATTGCTTTTTATAAGCAGAGCTCATAAATCTATAAGTCTGGGTAAAAATGTGAAAATACGCAGGAAATACTGTTATTATACCAGACTCAGAAATTATCTGGTCTTCTCTCTGTATCTGGATAGTATCAGATACTCTTAGAGACAGTATGGACTCCACATATCTGCTTTCTTAGTGGATTTTACTGTAATTTCAAACACTTACACACTGATTTCATTCTCAAGTACGGTGTTTGACACCCATTCTTACTTTTCAGGTCAGTAAGCATAATCACTCATATTCTGCTGGTCCAGAAAACACACTGGTATTTAAGGTGAGAGAAAACACCTCATTTGTAATAAGAACTCAGTTTTATTTTCCTTACTGTTTTTATTCACTTTTGTTGTTGATTGGCTTCTGACTTGGACATTTACAGAAAGATGTCTCAACTGGGCTGTTCACATTGATGCTCAGAATGCTGATGTTCCTTTTGTTAGTTGGTTTAATTGGACAATCTGTGTAAAATACAGAATTAGATTTTCTCCTGAAATACAGTACTCTGCATTTATGAACAGTCAGTTTCAGTTACGATTTTGAGCTTCACTCACCTTGTTAGGACTAGGTGAGTGGGTAGAAAAATGGTAGCTGGAACTAGATGCTCCTGTTGAGCTTGTTCTGAAGTGGATCAGAGCTCAGTTTGATCTTGATAGCTTTTAGTGATCTGCAAGCCAAGGTATTTCACTGCTCAATATTTATTTCTAGCTTATCTCAAATACTGTATTATGTTTTATTAGATACATAATAAGTAGAAGACCAGAAGTCATTGATGTTAACTTCCTATCATACCTCGAATAATGCTTGGTTTAAAAAATGTGCCGTTTTTCATCAAAAAGTGAGAAAACTGAAAGAAATTTTTAAGGGACATTTTATGGAAAAGGCATTCATGAACAGCATCATGGATCTTTGCAAAGTCAACCTGTCAAGTTTGATATTTGAATTCAGTAATCTAAAGAAAAGCATTTAAAATATGCTTACAACTAATATCTGTTTCCTAGGTAGAGCTCTAATTCTTTTATTGATATTGCCTCATAATTCCCTTATAAATAGTGCTTCTCAGCAGGTTATAACTTTTCTGATTAATGTATTTGCTGATTTATAATGATGCAAACTAGAAGCTTGCATGAATTTTCTGTCTCAGCTTAAATATAAATTTATTTAATACAAGATGTCATGCCAATGTGGTCCAATTATTTCCCAGAAGGAAGCAATGGGAAAATAAATTTTTTTCAATATATTAAGAGAATGTAACAAGCTTTTAAATCATTGTATTTTATTACCATGGTTTGCAACAGAATTGAATTTGGCAGAGACTAACTTATATGAAAGACATAACTTTTGGAAAAATGTGTCATCATCACTGCTTATGTCATGGTTCCTTCTTATTTCAGGTGATGGAACTTAAATTGGTAAAATTGTTCAAAAAGAGAATCATATCCCTCCCTTGTATTTGGTCATAAGGTATCAGACATTAGGTTTACACCATAATAACTTCATCAGACCCATCTTTCTGTTGTCCAGGAGTTATTACCACCAATACATTTCATGATGATGTGTTCCTTGAACAAATATAATTTGGTTTTAACATTAGTATTGTAGAAAGGATGCTAATATAACAGAACAAGGATTTTAATACATTCTATGTAGAGATCTATTTGCTTAGTATCAGTAGTGAGGGTCCAGTTTGACACTCCACAGAACTCTCCTCCTTATTGGCATATTCCTGGAAACTTCTCTCCTACTTCCTCTCATTACAGGAACTTTCAAAGTATTTAGTATTAAGTGCATGTTACATATATAAAGTTCTGTCCTTGGCAAACAAAGTATTTCTTAATCATTGTTTCGTATGAATATAGTTCAGATCTTTTTTTGAGAATTAAAATAGAATTAGAATTTCTCCTCTGTATGCAATACTTTGCATTTAGTAACACTCAGACTCAATTACCGTTTTGCTACACACGCACCAGCTGAAGAAAGGTAGACGATGGAGGAGCAATGTCGTAACTTGAAATGGATTTCTAAAACTGAAGTCTTGTCTCCACCCACTGTTTCACAAGTTGGTGATTATTATAGCAGCCTTTTGATTAACTATATCAGAGACACTGAACATTGTAGGAGCCTAATGATCTGCTCTCACACGCTAATAACAGGTCACATATGATATTCACGAGTTTTTCATTTGTTCCTTCACACTGACAAATTAATGGCTTTTCAGAAATAGATTTGTATGCCTTCTGTAACAATTCTTGGCTTTAGGCTACCAAAAGGGCTGGAGATGCCATCATTTGTTATGTTCATGTCCCTCATAGCTCCTGCAGCTAACCAAACTGCACTACACTCTAAAGCAACCATGCAGCATCTGTTTCCTCCCAGATCATACTGCCCAGCCTTACAAGTCATGTTATCCAAGTCTCTGCAACCTTTCTCCATATAAAATTAGCAGTCTGTTGTTGATCAAGCACTGTGCAGGCTCCAAAGCTTTTCCTGCAATGAGTGTTTTACGCCAAAATGCAGTTTGAAATGGTGACTGAGCTTAGGTAACCATTTTTGACTTTTAGAATTATCCTACTGATCTGAATGCAAGCAGATAAAACCACATTAGGAATGAAAAGAATGCATGAGGATGAGGTAAGACTGAGAGTGGAAGAGAAATAAATGGCTTGACAAGAAATCAGGGAAGAAGGGATACAGAAACTGGAGTGGCATAGCAAGATAATATTTAGGAAAGGAATCTGAGCCATGTTGGCTTAGGAAGGAAGGAGGAAGGAAAGAAGGAGGAAGTGGAAGGAGGACCTAGAGACCAGTTGAACAAGGAGATTACATGGGTTGGAATATGATCTTGGTATTGGGAGGGAATTAAATGATTAGACAAGAAAAGCAGAATGGATATGTGTTGCAAAACAAGAGGGTGACATTTAGAGACACCGAGCCAAACAGAAAGGAGGGATTTAGAGCTGACTGGAGAAGAAAAAGGCTGAAAGAAGGCAACTTAAATCTAATGAGGTGTGAGATGGAGTGGGCTGGACGAGAAGGCTGTGGTACCTGAGCTACCAATTTTTGGTAGAGGAGATGGGGAAAACGTGGTAGGAGAATTATTTGCCAGGGAGTTCAAGTTCAGCTCTTAGAATCATAGAACCATTTAGATTGGAAAAAACCTTTAAGATCAAGTCAAATTATTAACCCAGCACTGCCCTGGTTAGTCCACCACTAAACCATGTCCCTAAGTGCCACATTTTATAATATTTTATACATAGTGTATATATATAGATACACATATATATTTTATAATCTCTTACATACCCGCAGAAATGGTAACTTAACCACTTCTCTGCACAACCTGTTCTGATGTTTGCCAGCCCTTTCAGTTAATAAGTTTTTTATAATATCCAATCTAAACCTCACCTGGTGAAATTTGAGGCCATTTCCTCTCATCCTATCACTTGTTATTTGGGAGGAGAGACCAACATGCACCTTGCTACAGCCTCCTTTCAGGCAGTTGTAGAGAGTAACAAGGTCTCTTCTCAGCCTTCTTTTCTCTGAACTGACTGAACAACCTCTGTTCCCCACTTGCATGAACCTGTGCTGGATTCTGATGGGATAGGTAAGTAAGCTGTTGTCTACAGGCCTGCTCTGTCACATATTACAAAAATTTTGGGACGCAGCATATGAGGCAGGAGATGATGGAAAGAATGACAGTTCTATGGCTAAGGCAGATAAATGCTAGTAAGATGGTCTGAACTACTACTTTATTTCTGTCACAGAATCATTGTAGGATTCTGCCCCAGTGCAAGTTATCTAACACATTCAAAGCTGGCCTTTAATCGCATTTTTCCCTGTTTTCAGAATGTTTATCATTAAGTGTACCAGAAAGGTATTTGCAGAAGTATGTGCTACTAAGAAGCAGAAGTATTTGCAGAAGTGCTATGCTGCTAAGTGGTTGCAGCTTGGTGGAGATTTCTTTAAACATAGTGTTTTTAAAATAACTAGCATTGCAATATATTTTTAGATTTTGCATCATATTTTGATGGTATTCATTTGGTTTGTTGCTAGACACTGATTACAAATGAATTCAGTATTACAAATGAATATTAAATAGCTGTCTACTCACTGAATGAGGTAGCAATACTGTGATAAAAAACATATGAAGCCATATAAATAAAGGTTGCAATCCTGATACAGCCTTAAGTCAAGTTCCTTGGGCAATTTTAAACCACTTTTGGGGCAAACTTACTCTGGACTGTTCCAGAAGACACACATGCAGAATCCATCTGCTTTACTTAGCAACATTTTCTGCGAAAGGGTGTTTTACTAGTGCAAGCACTGGCTTCCAGTAGCTGTCATAACTGAGATGTTGGTTTAGATCCATAATCTTTGAATGCAAGAAATCTTCCAAGAGATTGGATCTAGTTGCCTTTTTCCTCTCTCAAAGCATCACAGAAAGAAAATGTGCTGGTAACAGAGTAGGAAGCAACAAAGAAATGTGTGAGGTACAGAAGTGGTGGACCTTTAGGTTTCATTGAGGAAATCAAGAGATACTTTCGTTCTCAGTGTTGATTAAAGGTCATAGAATCATAAAAAAAAGACTGCAGGATACCTTTGGGATCATCCAGATGGTCTTTAGCAAAGATGGTATAGAATGAGGGGAACAAAGAAAGCCAGGGAAACAAGGGTATTAGCAGAGTGAATCTCTTGGTTGCATGGAACAAGCAGGAAGAGATACATTCCTATTATATTATAGAATAGGTAACAAAATGCGCAATTTAAGGAGTAAAATTCAGAAATGTGAAAAAGTGGGCTTCTGTTAAATAAGAATAGGATCAATAACAGTAGAGGAAGAGGCAAAGAACAGACCCCCTGAAGAATCTTCAGAATATAGTAAAGTTTTAAAGAAATACAAAGCTCCTCTTCATGAACATATGTAGGAAGAAGCTGCTGGTGTTCTACTTTCTTGTTTTTAAAGAAAGGATGTTACTACTACATGTTATTACTAACAATACTTACTACTTACTGATATTACATATTGCTACTAAGGTATGCTAATAATAAATTTTTGCTACTAATGTATTAATATTACGTCTTACTGCTTACAGGACTTTTTAGTCTAACTCATGTCCACTGGAATTTAAAACTCTTAACTGAATTTATTGGGGGATCTGATGGATATAACTGTACAAATGTGATACCCATCAGGATAGTTGCCTTAATGCTATACAGCCCAGAGTTTTACAAGTTTTAGGAAAAAATGGTGGAAGTTTCTGTAGGTATATAAATATACATATGTGTGCATGTGTAGATATATATCTATAAATACAGAGATTCACAGCAAAACTTTTTCCTTTTTTGGTACAGAAAAAAAAAATTACTTTCATAGGAAAACATAAATAGTGAAGTTTTATCTCATTCTAGCAGAAGGAAGAAAAATATTACTCTTAAGCCTTAAGGGATTATGTTGCATGTCTCTAAACAACGTGAGAAAATTCTCTGTTCCTTCCTACATAGAGCTACACCCTAAGCCACAGCTGAAAGCTCATCCTCTCTGCCTGCCAGCTAAGGCACAGTTTATAAGGTAGAGCAGGATTCTTCACTCCAGCTCAGCAAGACTGAACCCACACAGTCCATCTTAATGCAGAACATATAAATAGAAGATACACAGTTTAAATATTAAGTAAATAATCATCCAAATTACATCATTCCAAGTCAAAACTCAGCTGCCAATTGCCCTGTTATCTGAAATGAGAGTGAGTTTTTGCCACAAGTAAAGACATGTTTCCCTGTTATTATCACAGCTTAGTTAATGTACTGAATGTTCACACGCCAGTTTGTTTCACACTAACTTGGTGGGAATAGCATAAAAAGGCAGCAGAAGTAACCAAATACTCTGTGGACCAAACCTCTAATAGTTGTGTAGAACTAAGCAAAAAGAAATATAAACTTAATCCTCCTAATTATTTTCCTAAACTTAGTCTTGCCAAATATTTGACCTTCAGAAACACCTGTGCCCTAATTTTTAAGCTTGTTATATATTTCCTTTTGTAATCTAGAATTGTAAATCATAGGGCTTGACTCTCATGACTACCAGGGTAAATGAGAAGCAGAGCAGTTGTGTTGTCTGGACTGTATTGTTGAAGTACCTTCCAGCACAAGAAGCCCTGCAGTCTGGCAGGAAAGGAGGGTGAATAAACTTGCTAAAAGCAGGCAAGAGATCAAGACATGCAAGTACTGAGTAGCTCTTACAGGCACATTTGGCAAAGTTTACTTCAGGCATCACTGAAATTGCTGTTTCTCAAATGGATGCTCAACAGGTTCATCTTCTGTGCCACCTCTCAGCTTAAAGGAATTGTTCCAGTTACAGGGGGACCTTCACATTTTAGGAAACATATGCCTCTAATTTTTCCAAGATCTTCTTGGTAAGAAAAACTGAAGCTTTTGTTCATAATGGAAATAAGAGTTGTGTAGCAATGTAGCACAACCATAGTCTGTGCTCTCTCTGCTCTGGGAAGAGAATATCTGTGAGTAAAAGATCACATGCCTGAATTATGTAGGACCTTAGGGAAAGAAGAGCACTGACTCCTACACTGGGTGAAGGAGGGAGGCAAAGTAATAATTGAAATCTCACAAGAGAGGGTTAAAATGAGCAACAAAAGTCTGGAGAAAAAAGAGAGAAAAGGGGGGAGGCCTACAAATGTAATTTAAAGTAATAATAGTTTTTCCTTGGAAGTTCTAGAAGTGGTATTGGAACCTCCTATTCACAGTAGCAAGTCTTAGACTGCAAGTTTATTTGATTGATTCAGTTGCGGTCACATAAACAGTACCTCACTGATACAAAAAAATTTAACTCATCTTCCAAACTTTTGCATAATAATCCGAATTAACCTTAAGGTCCTCCAAAAATTCTAGATTCATCATCAGCCTTTTGAACACAAAATGCAATGTCACAGTGAACATAGTGCCAATATTTTGAGGATATTTTCACTTGTGCTCTTTGAATTTGCTGCATTTCAGTAAAATAACAACAAGTTACAAGTGAGCTATTAGAAAAGAGCAAAGGTTAGAATAAGGATTAAAATGCTCTAAGGTTTGCTTTAAAGCTGCATAGTTTTTATTCTTTGGAAGTATTATGTTACAGTTTGTCATGTAGAATTTCATTCCATTTCATGCCTCAATTTCTTGGAATCAGCCATTTTTTCTGCATTATATTAATGATATCTTCTAAATTTTTTTTGTCAATAGAGCACTGGTAACATTTGTGTCAGGTCATTAATGACTACATTGGATTCACCATTAAAAATCATTCGGTACTTTACCACTTTTACCCAGGTCTTTGCCTGTACTATAATCCTTATGAAAGATACCAACTTTCCCAACTTAATTAATAAATTTCTGAGTAGCACCATATAATGTGCTTTATTGATGTTCACTTTAGTCATATTGTGTGACACATTGTGTTTTCCTAGAAAATCAAGTTATTTTTGAGGAAAGCCCAGCTAATAAAATATGATCTTGCCTACTCTAATTATTCAACACTTCAGTATTTGCTTTAAATTATTGCAGACCACTCAATTCAAATTCAGTGACTTTTCAGACATGAATAATTTCTGTCCTTTCCCTCCTTTTTACAGTGAGATACTGTACTGCCTGTTCCCAAGTTATATACCACCCTGACTTTGTTGGAAATATTTCCCACCAAACTGATCCCACACTCTTACTCTAGTTTGTTTCAGAATTTTTGAATTAATATTTTCAGCCTCTCTCAGTATTTCTTCTACAAATACCTATCTCCCAATTCTGTATTTTATTTGTTTATCTCATACTAGCCACAGGTTGAGGAGTGTATTTGGATCGATTTTAGAATAGTAGGAAATACTAGGAAATAGTAGGTTTCCCTTCAAACCATTTTCCCAAGAACAAGGTGAAACTGTGCTGGAGTAGCCAATGTGACACTTAGTCACAGAAGGCGACACGAAACGAAAGCTCCCAAGCGTCAGGAAGAGCAGTGGGAGTCGTGCAAGTGCCAGGCGTGCCACAGGATGGTGCCACAGGGTCAGCTTTGCTGGGACTCCGCTGCTGCTCACAGTGCTGTAAAACACAAATGCTAAAGGAAATTGCGATCTACACTTAATGGGCAGCAATGTCTGCATTTGCTGTGCTCTGGACAGATAATTTGAATTGTGTATGTGGGGTATTCTCTTTATCTGTACATATTTGATCTTCATTCCCAAATCTCTTGTATGTGTTAGGGGAGACTGTGCACTGAGTACAGGCTTTTAGCCGGTGAAACAGCAGAGCACTCTTTGCCTTCATAACTTTGATTTCATGGAATAGCTGTAAAACACATTGTGCAGAAATAATTTTAGTAGCCCAACTGTTGAGAAAATAATTTACAGATCTCTTTTCATTTAATTTACCAAATGTGTATTCAATGAGCATATTCCTTCTGCTGTCATAGTAATTAAACCAGTCTAAGTCACTGTTGGTCTACTTTGGATAATATTTCAGTAGTTATGGGAGCAATGGAAAAGCATTTTTGTACAAGATCCCTGAGAAACAGATATTCCATTCCTTTCCTGTAGTATGATAAGGTTCTTTACATGAAGAAAAAAGAAGTTCCCAAGAATTCCTATGTAACTAAGCAGTTGATGTGAGTATCTGGAGAGTGATGTACGGAATAAAATCAAATTGAGTTAACATTATCAGATACTTTTTGTTGTTTATCACAGAAAGTTATCTTTTGAGCTTAAGAATAAAATAAAATAATTCACTTCACTCTAGCGGGAGCCCTGCATATTTTTAAGACCCCTCTGTCTTTCAGGTGAAAATAGAATTGTTAATAACTGTTGCTTATTATCCTGGTTGTGGTATTGCACATTATTACTTACTTTGTTTATCCTGATTTTCAAGCCTTAGAGGCCTTCTGGTCTTGCTTACACTGTTTTCCTTTCTGCAGTGGACATATGAATAATGAGTTATCACTGGTTTATTCTTTTATTATAGTCTGTTGAAATTTATTCTATCTAGGCAATATTGTGATAAGATGCTCTTGTCAAATTCCCTGATATTTCATCAAACTGTGAAAATGTTGTCAGTGAAACAACTGTTTTCATTTCTATTCCAGAATTAGTGTTAATGTTTCACTTCACTTGAAACAGAATCAGGCAACACAAGTGAGGTTTTAAAGCTTATTACAAAACACTTCATAAAATATGGTAGAAATAGAACAAGTGCATAACAATGGCAAACTGTGGTTTAAGTCCATACACTCCAGTATTTTTATTCTTCTAGTCTAACTGTCTAGCTACTCATTTGGAAAAAGCTATAAACTTGCTGTTTTAATACTGATTTAGGATTTGAATCTCACACATTCTGTGTGAGCGGTAACTATGGAAATGAGAAATTATGACCCAGAGTAATGGTTGACGACATTTCATGACAAGAACTATTGTACTAAATAGCTCTGCAAAATTTAGGCTGCCTTGTGGAATAACACTGCGCACCTGATCATGAATTGTTACGGAAATTTCCCTATTTCACCACCAGTGAAAGCAAACCAGCAACATTCCCTTCTCCATGCAGACCTTTCATTGTAAGGAAGCAATTAGAGATTTCACTCATAACCACAACTTATTACAATAAACAGTTCCTCATCTTTCTCATATCTGCTCTAAGTCTTTAGGGAGGAATTATGTTTGATGACACTTATAGACTCAAACTTTTATAGGCACAGTTACACCCAAGAAACTCATAAATCTTTGTATGCAAATGAAGATATGAAACTGCTCATGACCATGGGGCTGGGTGCTTAACCCACTTTCATCAGAAGAAATGGCAGTGCCTCACTCCATAGGTGCTGTATGAACTGACAGGAATTCAGGCAGTGGCCTCCAGGTGAAGGCAATTAAGCTATCCTAACAGATCTGGAATGTGTTGGGAGCAATTCAGTGATTGGTTCTAAAGGAAGGAAGAAAGGAATGTGTCCTGCTTTTCCTTGTTAGGGATTGCTACAACCCCAGGGATAAGGGAACTGTTTATTTTCCTCCTGAAGGGGTTGGAAAAAAAAGTTTTATGTTGCATATGAAGCAGGTGATCTGAACAGCTTAACCCTCTTACTGTATCGTATATATTCAACAACATTCCTTTTCACAGCTTCTTTCTCTTTTTTTAGTTGTATGGATGCAAAGCAAGAACAATCTGATCTAGTTTATAATTTGCCTATAAGCTTCTCTGTCCACGTTGGAGGCTACAGGAAATCAGTGCTTTACCATTGGAATAACAAAGAAAAAGTAATTTAAAAAGAAATGCATTCATGTTATGCATTCCCAGTGCAGAGATATAGGTCCAGAGTGGTCACAGATTCTCCCATATTTGGTAACACTGCTGCTGCACACTGAAAATTGAAAACAGAACTTCACAAAGAGGGGAAAAAAAATCAGTGGAATTTTAACTACAGCCCTGTGCACTCTGGCACCATGGTAAACCACAAAAAGCACACACAAGTGTGCTCTAATGTATTTTGAACACGTCTTCCTGTGGTCATTTTGATGTTCAAGATCTTATGATGCTGCTCTTTCCTTCTCTTCTCCAATTCATTTCAGCTGTTGCACAGTGGCATTGATGGAAGATCTGTTCCTGCACCTTGTTTTGATAGAGCCTGTCTTCACAGAACAGGTTTTGTGGCAGGAGCCAGAATCAGAAACCCAGACTGAATCTCAGTATAGTAGATTTGACTCTCAGATATCAAAACTAGCAAAAAAAAGAAAAAGTAATTCTTTCCAACATCTGTTTGTAAAGCTGGGAAACCCCCCCTCCTACAGAATGTGTTTGCTAAAACTTAAGTTTCAGGAGAGGATTACAGAAGTTCATGGAAGAGGAATTCACTGGGAATTACTAGATACAGAAGTCATGCTTGGCTCAGGAAGTTTCTCAGCTGCAAATGGCTGGAACCTCAGGAAAATATTCCTGTCCAGTATTTCTTATCTTTCTTAAGCATCCATTAATGGCTATTATGAGAAGCAAGATAGTGGTTCTACTAGACTCTTGGTGTTACCCAGCCTGGTCATTCTTATTTTGAAGCCTTACCTATTTCTAGTTCCAGAGTTCCTTCGACATAAATTCTATGTTCTCAGGTTTTTATTGCTGAAAAATCCTTGCTTGAGAGATAAAGTACCAGAGATTATACAAAATCCCTTATAGTATTGAGATTAATCCATAACTTAATATATTTCTTACACTGTTGCCTTTACTTTTGAGTATGTTAGGTACCCCACATGAAGTCTGTCAGATTAGGACCTGATCTTGGATGTTTGTTTCTTTCACCGTTACATACTCACTACACTGTGATAAACTGTGTTATTAAAAAAAAAAATCCTATTCTACAGTACCTTTATATATGTAAGTACAAAAGAAAAATATGGATATCTGTTACTAGTCTGCTTTTGAGGCATTAACTGTATGTGTCTCTATTCTGAGCATTGTGATAGATACACTTTGAAGACAAGATAGCTGTTGCTTGTACAGTACATGTACCATGTGACCATAAAAAGCAGTACATATTTCTTCCTTTTATTTCCTTTCCAACTTCTATTCATCAGAGAAGATTTTTGTTTCTCTGTCTGATTTTGACCATTCTTGTTGACCTTCTGCATATCTCCTAACTTTGAAGTCCCTTAATATTTATCTCTGAGGATTTTCTTTTAGCTTTCCAGCTTGAGCCCTGCAAGACCATTCTCTGACATACCTTTTGATGTTTTAGTAGGTCACTGACATACAGCTTTTACCTGCCATCAGACTTCAAAGCCTGTAATGTTTGGCAGTCAAGCCTGTCTCGGGGATTTTTCTATTGGTTGGGAGAACTTACTGAAATTAGATGGCAAATGTTCCAGCAGCACTGGAGTCACATTCCTACGCTGAAGAAGATTGCCAGTGTGGCTTTGTTGATTATATGCTGCTTCATGGCTGCATCTGGCACTGGAGGCTCTCTGTCTGAAGAGGATACTCTCCAAAGCTGTTTCACAGAACAGGCTCAGGGTGACAAGGAAGGAACCAGCCCAGGTTTGTGGCCTGCCTTTGGTAAAGTCCTCAGGTTTCAGAAGAATAGAATTTTCATCTCTGTAGACTTGTACCTTCTGGGACTGCTCTTCCCAGAGCAGCTACCAGCAGTGTCTGCCAAAGCAAAAGGACTCCCTCTGCAGTTGCCCTGACCTGGCACAACGCTAAGTCTCCTCACAGAGGCATCCCATCGTAAGTGGGTCCCCCATCTTTGTGAACCATGGGGCAAGCTGGGGAACCCACAGGGCATCCCCATGCGTTCCTACCAAGACAATTTATTCAGGAGAAAGCTGAGGAGGGTCTCCAGTCAGAGTGCATTCTGCCATAGCTCAGGCAGTATCCGTGGCTTTTCCCTTCACTAGATTTGCAAACCTAGAAGCTTTGATTTCTCATTCTTGCTGTTATCAAACACAGTACCATGCTGCTGCCATGCCAATGAACCAGTCATGACTTGGACACAAACAAGTACAGCTTGGGTTAATTTGTATTTAATACTGCAGTCTTCTAGTTATACATAATTCGGATTTCTCATCAGAACTACAGATTTGTAAATAATATTTGCTAAAAATAAACTTTGGATTATCTATGAGTAAGTGCAAGCTATTTATGGCTTTTCTCAGAATAAAATGTTAAAATAGTGTGATTTTCAATGCAGTGAATTGTATTCTATAGTTTTATGCCATATACATAATCAAAAGTAACAGATCTTTATACATTTTGTTAACCTATATCCGTATCATGTTGGATTGTTTTACCTAGTCAAGACGGCAGAAATAGATTAGTTGTATTACTTTAATCCTTCTGTGATTAGTATCATATTTCAAAATATATGCTGCTTTTTTAGTTACAATGGTTTTTTCTCAGGTTTATATATACTTAAAATAATAATGGTCCTGATTCATATTATTCAGTAGAGAGTTTCTGAAAGAGCAGAAAGCATGGCTTCCATTGCACAAGAAAATGCTAAATAATATTAAATAACATGTCATGTAAAACAAGGCCAGAGTCTGTTCTCACATCTGTTACTCAAATATTATATTGCCATAGCATCTGCTGTCTTGCAGCTAATCAGATTCATCTATTTAAAGTGAAAACAGGAAACAAAACAAAACAGACAGACCACTGTTGGTGTTGGATTAGGAATTTTTGGGACAAGTCCAGTGAGAGACTTGGTGTCTGTCTCAGCCTATGGCCTGCAGGGAATTCTGCATTAGGCACCTACACTCCCTGTATTGTGAACAGGAAGATTTAGGAGCCTCATTACAGGCTGAACAACCCATGCCCTGGGCAAAGAGCAGTTAAGGTCAGTAGGAAATCCCCTTCAGGATTTCGGGTGCTGCACCAAGGCTGAGAGCCACTCAGGAATTGCCCCCTGGGACCAGGTGTCTACAACTGTTCCACCAGAAACTAGATAGAGTTCACTATTTTCACGGAAGCTTTTGTACAGTAATTCAGGGATCAGCAAACTCAAAGATATGTCAGGGGCATTGGTAACTTGTCTTTAAAGGGCCCATACCTTTTCTACTTGCATTTATTATACGAGGTCTGTTCACATGGACAGGTCTCACAACTGCATGGCAGATGTTTCTTTCCTCTGTAATTATATCACTTGAGTGAAGATCCAATATTTTGAAAGAAAGGAAATACTGATGGGTAGAAAAGTTCAGTTAGAGTAGAAAGTCTTCTCCCAGAAGCTCTGAAACTCATATTCATGATCAAGAAGCATTCATAATTGCCATTGACGGAGGTGACCAGATGTTTGTAGATGAAAAATACCACCCACAGATTAAGCAAATTGTTATTCAGGACTAGGAGCAGAGCCCTCTCCTGATGCTAGTCTGGAGACATGCCACAGAATTCTCATGACAATATTGCCACAGTAGACTGATCTGCATTCACTGACACAGAAGACAGCGGCAATAGCACTGTATTTTCAAAACCTATGAACACATCCTAATCACTTTAGCAACTTCATTGAGCAGTATTATACCCTCTAGCATCTATATGCACACCAGTGTTCAATGAAGTGTAATGTCATTTTAAAGGCCTCCATTAATACAGGTGATTAAAACTACTGTATCACAAAGCAGACTGTAATACTTAATTTGCTAAGAAGATGTTAGAAAGAACTTGACCGAGATTTTCAGGTTACAAAGTCCAGGATGAAAACTACTGAATGAGGTCCTTGTACAAAAAATACTTCCTCAGGTAATGTGACCAGCATATGAAATTCAGTACAGCTTGAGATCCAGCCATTATAGCTGGATTATGTTTTCCTAGCCTTGCTAATATTATGGTCAGATGCTGCTTTCGTAGTTAGAAAGCAGAGTAATTGCATAGCTCTACTTTAGCATGGACCTTCATTATGAGCTTTAGTAAAGGGTAAAGTATATCTTGCTCTGTAGTGATGAGAATAACAACCTTTATTTCCCAGTTCTTTTGAGTCCTGAAGTACCAACCAGTGGCCATTAGTTATGCACAGGAAATGCAGTTCATCACCTTTCCCTCACCGTGTCCAAGCACTCTGCTCTACCTGCAGTTCAGATAAACTTGTAACAACACACAGGCACAACAGTTCAATTTCATCATGATTAGTTCAGTTTTCCTTACCACACAATATCGGTCAGCTTTATGCTTTAACTACACTAATTAAACAAGGTTCACTTGTTCACAGCAAACATACATCATTGTATCTCAAACATATATATTGTCATAAAAACTGAATCTGAAACAGTTTCTTCCTGAACAAGCTGCATAACAGCCAAGGTATCAGCAGGGCTGATCTTTAGCTGAATCTCTTTTATTTGTCTAGGCTCCAACATAAAAATATGATCCCTGGCAACAAAACTGCATATGGAAGCCAAGTAGAGTCCGTAAGACTAGCACAGAAAACCCTGAGCCACAATGAGAAAAACCATTCCAGCTTCCCCTTAAGCAGGTTGTGAGGTTACAGCTCCCTGTCCCATCACAAACTAGTACACTTGGGTTTGCCACCTTTGAGGCAGGCTGCTCTCGCTGTCTCGGCAAAATGATCCGAGTGAACTGCAAGACCTTTAACCATAGGGGCTCTTTTAACCTAGATCATTTTTTGAGGACCGGATTTAAACAATCACAACACAACATCTGAGGCAGGAGAAGGAAGGAAGAGGCAAAAGCATAGATCTGGAAGTAGAAACCACTTAATCACATGTAATGCACTTGATTGCTACTTAAGGACCTTATGTACTCTCCCAACCTGAAATACACTGCTCTCCCTGGCAGAGAACTATTGTTAGAGGAAAAATGGAATGTACGTTAAAAATAGTTCAGAAACTACTGAGGATTAAGGGGTTTGTTTGCTACATTTGAATTGACTTACTGTTGTGTTAATAATTAGCCAAATTTGGGGGAAGGAAAAGTTTCTAGCCACACTTTTTTTTAACCTGATTTATCAAGTGTTTTAAGTACTAAATACTGTCAAGAACATACAAATAAATTCTTGCTTTGAGGCCGAGAGTAGCAGTAGCCAGCACTTGCAGAAGGACTTTGTGTGCTCCAGAGCAGTGAGACAGAAACCCAGCGACAGCAGAAATCCCCTCAGCACCCTGCAGGCCTGCTGTCCTGAGGGTTTCCAGAAACTGGGTAACACTGTCTCTGTATCCTATAATCTACTTCCAAGCCTTAATTCAAATTGCAAAGCCAACAGAAGCTGCATCACAAGCCCCTTCTCCTGCCAGGCAAACCCAGCACCGACAGCTTTGCTTACCAGCTCTCTCAGCCGGCAGGCAGCAGCCCTGCTGCCCAGAGCACACGAGCTGCCCGGCTGACAGCTTTTGGCAAGATACCACCTACAAGGAGTTCCCAGCCAAACCTCCTGTTTCCTGTAGAAACAGGCTGTTTCTCTGCTAACCCCTAATTGTTGGGCTTTCTCTGCCTTAAATCCTGCTGGTACCGGTAGGGCAGGTGGGGCTGACTGAGCCAGGGTGGCAGCTGCAGGCCTCCTGGCTCCCACAGCAGCAGGTCGCTGTGCCGTAATTACTGTTGGTTAATAGTGTGTTTGGCAAGCTGAGAACGTTCTGGAAGTTGTTTCCTTCATGCAGTCTTTCCTCTCATTCCTCACCACCCACTGTTCTCCTTGGCAATTGCTAGTTAAGGTGGAAGTTTCTTGAGAAACTGCTTGTTAAAAATTTGGAAATGGGGTGCTGCATATGCCAGTGGCAATCCTTTTCCCTGGAGGATTAGCAAATAGAGTTGTTCCATGTCCAGTTGTATTTCTCACATCGTGCTTCCAGCCTTGCATCATTTTTAAGGAACAGTTTAGGATGTTATGTAGTTCATCCTGAGCAGGGCAGAATGCCACGTAAAATAGGGAAGACCAGGGAATGAGTTTTAAATTAGATCAGTTGATATAACTGAAAAGAAAAAGTCAACAGTTTGGGGGTATCAGGTCTGATAATAACGGCTCTGCATTAAGCTAAAAAACCAGCTAGATCATCGGATAGAAAAACCATACAATAATTGTGAAATAGAGGAGAGGGCAGTGGAGAAGAGGGCTATTAGCAAGGGGAGAGGCAATTGAGTGAATATATCCCGTAGAAAAGAGACCTTGTTCATCACATTAAAAAGCATGGAGGGATTATCTTGGGGGTGAATTACAATGAACCATTAAATAAAAATTTCTTTTTTTTATACATGCCAAAGCTATGAATTTAATTTCCCTTGCTCATCTTTGTGGTCTGCCTCGAAGACTAGTACTGCCAAGAGAGAGATGGCTGATCCCTGTGTGAGTGGCACGTCTGCAGGAGATGGGTGCTGCTGTTCTCTATCAGTTGGCTCTGCAGGTTCATACCAGTACACAGTGGCTGCTGTAGTTTCACCCACATAGCTCCCCTAAGGGCATCTGCTGCACTGACTGAAATGCAGGGTGTTCTAGGAAGTGAGCATGAATCTCATATCTTGATGGGTTCTCAGGTAGGTGGGTGGTATTTATTACAACCAAAAAGATCTTGTGAGAGAAAAAATAAATTCTTTTATAAACCATCAGTAGATGCAAGAGGGCTGGGGGAACAACTTTCTGAGTTTTCTCAGACTTTATACAAATAATTTTCAGGTTTGAGTTCTACCTATTCTTCAATGACAGTTTACTAAAACTTAAAATATAGCAGTGAGCAGGTTTTATTTTACTAAAAATGTCACATTATTTCCTTTAACAGAAGCTGAGTCTTGAATGGTTTTCTGATATACAGATTATGTCGGCCTTTTGCAAGAGCCTGTATATAATTTCTTGAAAAGAAATGGTTTATAGAAATACTTGAGAGCAGAATTCTACTTGTCAGAATGTAAGCAGAAGGTAGAAACTTCTACCAACTTACCTCTCTAAGTAATTAGTTAAAAATTATTTAACGTAATGCTCAGTGTGGGGCCAGAGTTGGGTTTCTTGCTGTTGCTTCCCTTGCAGATGTGACAGTTAGCAATCGTAGCAAATATCCAGCTCTGTAGTGAATGCTTATTGCTTGCAGTAAGCTATCTGCTCATAATTTATGTTCCAACTAGTCTAGAATATCTGGCACTTCTGCACATAGATGGAATAGAGACAGTATTTTGAAACTGATTTCTTAACAGAAGTTACTTTCCCAGTTCTGGTTACATTAATGCTGCAACCTAGAAATGTTTCATCTCTAAACAGAGACTGGTAGCTGCAATGCAGAGCAGCTTTCATCAGGCAGGTATTTCTTTGGATTTCAAAGGGACTTTTGTTGAGTAAAGTAAGAAGGAAGAAACAGGTACTTGGAGTTTGGGGGTTTCGTTGGTTTGTCTTTTTTATTGTAACAGAGATATGCTATAGCTTTTATTTCACTGTGTACACATGCTCTATCAGGAATAAAAAAGTTAAAAGAATCATAGAAGTGACTCTTACAGAGTTAGACATTTCAGTGGCTGTTCTCATGAAAACTCAGCATTTCTAATGAAAACAAATCCAATTTTGGTGTCTCTTCCTGGAGACTACATTGTTGAGACACTGGACTCTTATTGCCCCAGTCTTACCTATTTGCCTAATAACTTGCCTAATAGTTTGTTCCAAGTAAGCTATGATTGTTAGGCAAGTGCAGAAAAAAATACTTTAGGAAACCTTTCACCTGCTCAACTTGTGTTACTGTCCTGAGGCCTGCATTAGTGATGCTGTAGACTCTGCTTGGCTGAAAAGGGGCGTTTGCCCTGTGAACGAGTAAAGGGTGACCAACATACAGCAGCTGTCAGACCCTTAATCCTCTTTCCAGTTTATCTCCTGCAGCAAAAGTTGCAAGCTGTGATCTACACCTGGCCTTTTATGCAAGGCACATTTTCTTGAAGGTAGATCTGTTAGTTCCATTTCTCTTTCATGCAGTATTTTCCAAGGTAGTTTAGGAGGTAATCAGCACTGCACAGTCTGAGACATGGTTGCAGCTGTTTTGTGCTAGATTTGATTCAGGGGGAATGCCGACGATCTGTATTCAATTTGGCAGCCAAACCGAAAATGGGGAGGAAAAAAGCTCTGAACAATGAAAATGCAAAAGGACAATTGTTTGTTGTTTTACTTTGAGGAAAACCCAAAACTTCACTTAACATTCCCATAATGCAGCAGATGTGGGCTCAAATCCTTTTTTCAAAAGATGTTTGAAGCTAGGCCTCCCACAATGTAGAACACTTTTATGTTTTAAATCAAAAGTAACTGAAAAAAATACTTCAAAAGCATAAAAACATGTAATCCTAGTATTTCTATTTCTTTGTCATTTTTAATTTGACCTCCAGAGCTGATCTTTTTTTTCAAATAAACAATTCACCAATAAATTTGCTGAACGCTTATATGGACCCAGGTTAGCTTATGTGAGAGCTGACAAGAGAGAGACAAGACTGTGGAGAAATTGGAGCATAATAAAGTGTATGTCTGCTTCAGAAACAGTGAAAGGACTAGATTATATATGTGCTTGGAACAGCTGAGTTTATTCTTCCTAGTATTTTCTAAGATGTGCCTGGGAATGGTGTATTTATGGCAAGATAAAGTCATTTCTCTTTTCAAAAAGAGTGTCTGCAAGGAAGAGAGACTGCTGTAGCTACAGGCTTTTCTTTTGAACAAAGGTTTGGCTGACCAAATAGTATCCATTGCTTTGTATTCTATCTATTGATAAGTATAGGTGGAATTTCTTTTTTATCTTTTTTATTGCTACTGAACACTTATCTAATGGTTTCAATGACTTTTCCCACAATAAACCTTTCTTTTTCTAATGATGTGATTATTGATTGTACTATTTAACCTGCATTCCCTACCACACTTCCTTTAATTTCACATTAAATTAGTTTACAATTGTTTACTCTGGCCTGATTTTGACATTTGCAAAAATTACCTGAATGATCAAAATCCTTTTGAAGCTCAGAGTATTGTTTTCTTTTTACTTTTTTTCCCCATGCTTAGAAGACTTATAACACTTATTTATAACACTGGATTTCTAAATTTACCTCATATTTTATTTATAATTTTTCAAGATTAAAACTTATTGAACAGTGCTTAACATTGACACTAGAGATAAGAAATGTCACAACTTGTTTTAATTTAGTTGTTTAGTTTCAGCCTTTATGAATTCCAAAAGAAATTGAATAAAATTCTTCCGGTAGAATAAATAATGGTAAATATGGAGTGGAAAGATGAACCGAGGAGAAAGTTGGTGCTCTAACACAAAATCCTGCATGGGAGTGGCTGGGGAAGGAGGCTGGAGCAAGGATGGGGAAACTCAAGGTGTAAAGCCTGAAACTGCTGGTGTCGAGGAACTGGGCTAGGAATTAGATGCTGAGGGCTTTTGATTTGTTATTGAAAGTAAATCCCATTCCTGATCTTGGGCATTGGATCCAAGATTCCTGTATTTAAATGGTCTTTTAATAACAAGAAATAAAGTATGGGTTTGTAGTCCTGCCTCTAGAAGATGGAAAAGCTACTGCTGCCATCAATCACTGTGAGATGATGTAACAGAAGTCTGTACTCAGGTCTAAAGGTCGTGGTGTTGCTGGGAACTACCTGAGTTTCTGTATGATGATGCAAATTTCTGCTTTTCCAATTTCTCTTTCCTCTTAACCAGAAAAAGGTGCATATATTTACACATGCAAGTAAATTCAGAAGCTAAATTATGCCAAAATTTGGGCTGTCTGGATAGCTGAATTCATTCCCATCCTGGGTATATAGTAATTTTGTTACTGCTCTCATTTTCATTAAGTAGCCAACAGAGCTCATCCAGGAATAAAAGCAGGCTGAGTACAGTAGAAAGTGTGTGTGTGTCTGCATGCACACGTTACGCACTCATAACAATACTGGAAGCTGTACAATGAGCGATAAACTGGATCCAGGAATACAAAGCGTGGGAGGTTGAGCATGAGAAATTTATTCTGTGCTTTGCCACGGTGTTTGTGTTTCTTGTTGGCCAAATCACTTAAAAGCAAATCCTGTTTGCTAAATACCACGTGGCCTGAATTTGGACTTTTCCTCCCTTTTGCAGCTTGTTGCGTGTACACCAGTTTCTCCTGCGCGGCTCCTTTCCCCGCGCCGAGCACGGACGCCGAGCGCCGGGGGTGTCCCCGCTCCCCGCAGAGGTGCGCGCTGGGCGGGCGCTGCGCGGCGGGCGCGCCCTCGG
>VZRO01008588.1:1041138-1194641 GCA_013397915.1 Daphoenositta chrysoptera
TTTTTTTCTTCCTTTCTTCCCCTCCCTACCGGGGAAATTGTGCTGGGAGAGCAAATTTTTGAAATATCTGGCGCTTTATTTTTTTATCTTTTTTCCGTCGGGACGGGCAATGGCTTGCTGTGAGCCAAAGGAGTCTGGAGGCGTTTATAGCAAAGCTGGTGGATGCTTTTCGTTTTCAAAGCCAGAGTCTCCTGAAGAAATATGAAACACTTCTCAGTAATGAAAGGCATGTGTTCTGGGAGGGAAACTTTCCCCATCTGCCTTGTAACACAGGAGGAACAGACGTAAGGGCTAATATTTACGAGGAAAAGGTGCCTCTTGTGCTAAGCTGCTCAGTTTTGGTTTTCTCAAGCTTTTCCCGTTGAGAAACACTTTGTCATCACTTCTACAATTTTGCAAGTGGTGGCATTATTGTACTACTTGTACAAAAAAGGCAGTATTTCTAAAATAACACAGCTTTAAAAGCATGGGCTTGCCACTGGAACAGGTCTAACACATCATGCTACTTAAAAAGTTGACTGTGAAGCTGGCCAGACTTAAAAGAGGCATGTCTTTTAAATAATATGAAAATCTTCTCGATATAAATAGATATCACACTTGTTAAGAGGAGAGAAGGTTATGTGGCTTGTTTTGCCTTAATTGCAAGGTAGAATTGCAAAGTACCTTTGTAGCCATGAGAATTATATGTGGGAACAGAAGAAACTTGCTTAAACACTATGTTTAGTGTAAACCTCACTTCAATCTACTTGAGATGTTTGGAATTGCTTAATTATCTGCATTATTTGTATAGTGTCATGAGTGCTCTTATAGGTGCTGACTTTAAGCAGTAAACAGAAATTAGAGCAGTTAATTTGTGTTAAATTTTGAAGTTTTCTTCCCCCTCCCCCAGCACACACTCCCTGGAAGGCCTGCAGATTAATTACAAAAACAACTGCTTTGACCACATTTCCTCTGATATTTTTAAACTACTAACAGAAATAAAGCTGAAATAATGGAAAAATAATTGAAGTGCATTAGAGTAATGCCAATTGAAATTCATAAGTGGGAGTGTTCAAAGTGTTAAAGGTGCTTCTACTTCAGTTGGTCTAACCAAGTACAAACATATGTGGGAGAACCCGTTTCAACCTGTATTTTTTTAGTTCATAATAACTTTTATTTTTAGGTAAAGTAATTGAATTTGAAGATTTGCTGCAGATGTGTCTGCAACCCACATAAATGTTTTAGCTGTTGTGTTCCAATTTGGTTTTTGAGGTTTTTTTTCCCTGTGGTGTTTACGCTGTAGTGTAAACACTGAGAATTTCTCCTGGTGTTGAGAGAACAACAGCAGCGGTTGTGGGAGCTGCTGGAAACGTACCTGACTCTGCCACCTGCAGTTTGCTGCTTTGAAATGAATCGCTTAACCTGACATGGCAAAATTTTCAATTGCTTTCTGGTTTGTTCTTTTTTTTCCTAAAAGAAAGGAATGCAGGTAGTTGCTTAACTTATACACCCCCCAAATTTGTGCATTTTTATGGTGGAACTTTCCGAGCAGAGCAATATCATTCAAGATAACTGCACTGAGATTTGCAGATAAACTTTGATACTAAAATGTTTTTTCACTCTCTTCGACTTTTCTATGTCTTTCTTTTGATTGCCTTTTATATTAATAGATAACAGGCTGAAAAGTCCACATAACTTCTTTGAGGATGTTTTCCTTTCTGAGACGAACTGTGATAGGCCGTGGTTTCTTGCTTGGCACACTGCACAGAGAAAATTCATCCTATCAGCTCAAGGCTGTGTATTATCTTAAGAGACAGGATGCTGACTATAGCTTGGTGGTTCATGCAAGAGGGCGTTTTGATCATAGTCTGTATCACATCAAGTGTTCTTGCAATTATATTCAGTTGTAGTAACATTTCATGGAGAAGAATAGGTCTTGGTAAATGTACAGAATGCAGTTTTTAAGGTTTGCAGAATAAATATGCATGGAAGAAACTTCTCATGAAATAAGCATGCATCATGATTAGCTTTTGAAATAACTTTGGCACGCCATTGATTTTTTTTTTTATGCAACAATCTATCTACTGTACATATTTAAATAACTTCAAATAGTCAAAAGCCTTTATAGTACTCAGTTTAGCATTTTTATGTAAAGCAGTATCATCTTGAAAGAAGTTTTGGATCTTGTCGTACAAAAGTATTGCTTCCCATATATTTCTATACTAATCAGTATTTTTCCTTCTCCTCCACCTCCTTCCCCCTCCCCAATTTTTAAGGGTTTCACCTTTGGCTTGTCCAATGGACATCAAGTGGCAGTGAGTGTTAACTGCGGGAGCTCTGCAAGAACGGCGGCTGCTGGGATGTTGCGGCAGAACGGCGGAAGTAACAAGCGTGGTTTGGGATTAGCCCGACTGTCTACCTCCAACTTCTTCACCATCTCAAATTCAGGAAACTGGGGAATGGGGCGCAGCACCAAGAGCAGCTCTCTGAGCAGCATTAGCTCCAACTCTGACTGCTATGATAATCCTGTTGTGGATCCAGAGTATATCATGCAACTGGTGAATGATGTCAGAAAATTTGCAGATGTGCTACTCTATTTGAAGGAAGCCTTTCTTTCAGAAGGTGTGTCAATTGTTCTTAATTCTTAGATTTTCTGAAACTAACAACTCAGTATGTTTAAACTGGTGTTTGCTGTGGTTGTTTCCCCCTGCCCTTTACCTTCACCATTTATCCTCCCTTCCTCTTCCCTCCCCACCCCCAGCATGATGATTACGGGAAGTGATGGTTTTTAGTTTGGGTTCTGTATTTCCTCACCAGAACAGTGTAATCTGTTTCATAATCATAACAAGGGAAAATAAGCTCTTAGCAGGCTGTCTAGGCTGATAATTAAAATTGTGAGATCTTCAACAGATCAGATTTTTAACCACTTGAATGTTTTTTCTAATTCCAAACTGTTCTATTACTATTTTGGTTATGTTTCAGTTTTTTATGCTGGTTTGGTTTTTGAAAGTCTTATACACTAGTAGTTTGAGTTTTAAGGTAGAATATAACTACAGTGTCTTCCTTTGCAAGAGAAGTATTTACCGTCTTCTGCCAGCAGGTGGAAACTGCAAATTTTCTTGCTTGTGAAAGGTGTGCGTTTATTGTGTTCCTGTTCCTTTTGTGTAAATAGCGTTAGTCCTGTTTCGGTCCTCAGCAGGAAAGCTTTTATCTAAATTTTGTGAGATTAATAGCTGAAATAACCAGAGCCGTTTTGTATAAGATGTCCTGAGTGCTGAGTATTTGCAGTCACCTCTGTGTTGAAGTGAGTGTGCACACAGCTGAAATACTGCTGCTAAAAGGTGTGTGAGCAATTTTTAAAAGAGCAATGATTTGACAGTAGCGATCACTTTGTGTCCTCACAGTTTTTGCTGAGCACAGAGGATGAGCAGAGTTATTTGTGAGGTTGGGTGTCTGGTGTCTACTGAGAATGAAATGGGCATCCTGTAGGAAAGGACTATTAAAACACTGAAGTGTTCCTGTTCCCATGCAGCAGTAGTTAATTACTTGTCAGTTAAAATTTTTGGACTCAGAAGATCCAAAAAAACTAACAGGGAAGACAGGAGTTGTCATCTTGTTTTATACTATGGTATAGACTTAATTTGTGAAACAGTGTTGTCCATTTAAAAGATTTATAGTTTATAAGGGAAAGATGTTTCTCTTCCACAGTTGGGAGTGTTTTCTGATCTTTGTCCTCATAATACAGTGAGCTCTGTAATGCTGGCCTTGCTTAGTGCTGGCTGGAGACAACCTCCTAGAAGCTGCTTAGTTTAGTTTGCATTTTCTTATGTTTGGAAATGTTCACAATTGTCTGTCCAAAAACTAACAAAAACTTACTAAGGTGGTTGAACAGACTTCTTGCGCATGAAATTCTGGTTTGTAATGCTTGCAGCTTACCACCATCCTGGAATTAGTTACGTTAATTATTCCAAGATGGAATCAGTTGCAGGGATAGGAAGTTAATTTCTTCTTTTTTGGAAGGGTTGCATCAGTGAGTGTTTATATTTGCTTGGTAAGTGTTCCTCGAGCCTGCTGTAGGTCTTTCAGCTTCTAACCACTGTTCCCTCAACTATTAGTTGTTGTATTGCCTCTCTGGCAGATTTGCCTAACCTCCTGGTGCACTGTAGCTTCATGCTTGACCATGTGGCTCCCAGCTGGCCCATTCTGCTGCTGGGGTCTGCAGTGTCTTGCAATTGCCAAGGGTGTGTGGCTTCAGTGTCAATACTGACTGATGCTTGTATTCCCTGTTTGTGGTACCTGAGCTGTCATGGAGGAGCCCAGCAGTTATTCCCCTGTGGGTCACTTAACATTCATCTGATGTAGTGATCCAATCTTGGAGGAAAAAATCTAAGAGATTTTGAGCTATAACATGTGTTTGTGTCTAAACTAGAACATAAGTGCCTTGGGATTACAGACTTGAACTGTGTTTTGTTATGGTACCAATGCAAGTCAATTTGTAACATGAAGAATAAGTTGAAGTCTCTTGAGGGGAGTATTAGGTAAATGAAATGTTCCATAGATTCCAAGGCTACTTCTCTTTGCATTCCTTATGCTAACATGATTTTATTTCTTACAGTAGTCTCATTGTCATAATGCTGAATAAAGTTTTGATACCCTTCAACAAAGGAAAACTCAAACCAACAACCAACCAACCAAAGCACCCCAAAACAGCAAACAAGACACTCTGAATGTAACTGTAGAGTTTAAAAGCTTGACAGATGTTTGGACATGAGGGAGCTGGAGTTGTCTCTTGTCTTGAGTGAAATACTGTGTGTTCCATGCCCTTCAGTTCTTGCTGTCCCTTAGGCCTTGTACTCATTGGATGTAACATTCTGTTATAAGTGATCCAATCTGAGGCACGAGATCAAGATACTTTACCATTGCCTTCATTAAAGGAGAGGTCTGGGCATTTTTTGAACCTAGGTCAACAAATCCAGTGCTGTTTCACAAATTTTGTATTTAGTTCAACTTGATGACAGGCTGACACTGTAGTGGTGGTTAGTGCAACTGATGCAGTTAGTGCATCAGTCTCTTGGTCGGGTCTTCAGCTAAATTTCCAGATGAGAAGATTGTCATGTGCCTAGTACTAGTAAGGACAGTTGTTGTTGTGTTTCTGTGTTTGAACTGAAAGGTTGTCTTCAGTTGTAGCATTTGTTCTTTATGAAGTCAGAGATATTTGAACTTTATTGAGAAGACTCAAAATAAGTCAATCTTCTTTCTTTTCTGATAAGAAGAAAATGAAAACAATTCCCTTGCAATCCCTGCCTGGAAGGTCAGATTTGAGAGCGTATGTTAAATTAATACTTAGAAGACTCAGATAATTTCCTGTAATTTGTGCTATTCTTAGTGCTGTTCATTTGAATGTTCAGTTTTATTGATGGCATTCTGTTTTCCTGATGTACCCCAGGTTTACTGCTTTCTGTTTTAATGTGAATCCTGAGTACAACCTGTTAAGACATAATGGCTTGAAAGCTGGTGAGTTTTCTCTGTGCTTTGAGTTCCAACAGTAATGTTTCAGCTATCAGCTGAGAGTGTGAGAAGCTTATTGTTGCCTTCAATTTACACCCCTCTTTGGAAAGGTAGGATACACAGGGAAGTACAGTCTAAAGGCTGGAGCCAATCTGTGGTTTTCAGAGTACTAGCACGCAAGATGAGAAGTAACTGCTATGGTAAAAGCAGTTTTAGGAACTGAGAAGTTGTTTGCTTCCGATGGAGACCTGCTGAGGGCTTAAAAACCTGACTACAGTACTGAAAATAGTAAAGATTTTGAAGTGTGTGAGTTATATTTAAGGTGAATCCTGTAACTTGAAGAGGTTAGTTCTTGTCCCAAACATGCAGGACCTAAGTCTTACAAACTTGTATTAGAGAATCTACCAGTTCAAAAAAAAATATTGCTTATTGCATTGATATGCAAAGTTGAGAATTTATTTAATAGGTATTTATGTATGAGCTTGGTGACTACAGTCCAAGCTTTTACTGCATATAATAAATTTTATTGTTGCTTTAAGTAAATGATGCTGCTGTGTGGTCTTTGCTCAAATGAGATTAATTTTCTCAGGTTTAAAAAGACTGCACAAAAGAATATTTAGGACACAGTAAAATAGCTTTTAATTATGAACTGAGAGTAAGTATTTCATCTTTAAACAGTACATAGTAGCTTTTGCTTATATTGCATTAGAAAGGAGGGGGAGCATTCCTGTTTCCCTACTCTGAAGGTAGTTAGCTACTAGTTTTGTGACATCTGCTTTTTTTTTTTTTAAGGAATATGGTATGTACTGTAAGGTCTACCCTTGAGACTGTGGGAAATACTGTGTTTCATTATGAATAGCTCTAAGGGTAAAATTTGCATGTGGTTTAAAAGTGCAGGAGTAATTATATTTTAATATGTAGTCTTCTTGACTGTACTTAAGAATATATTTTGGAAGTTTTTGCTTACTTTATCACAAACTTTGAAGTAACCTTCAAAGCGTGATATTGTGTCCTTCATGTGGGTAATTCTGCATCCTTTTAATGAGCAAAAACTTTATTCTTCAATTTCATCTTATCTTCAACTAATGTAAATTGTAGTTCATTCTAAAATGTTAGTATACTCTTTTTTCCCAGTTATCTTGGAAACCAGACTAGCAAGATAAAGCCATTATCTTTCATCACAGATTTCTCTGAGGATCAGAATGTGTCTGATTTTTTAGAGTTTGATAGATTTTTGGGTTTTTTGTTTGTTTGGTTTTGTTGGTTTTGGTTTGGTTTGGTTTTTGTTTTTTTTTTTTTTTTAAACTGAAGCAGAGGCAAAAGTACTGCTGCAGCTGGATGGCCTGGTCAGGAATGTTTACATTCTCTTTATAGTAGCACCAATACTTTTTAAAGCATCAGGAATGCTACCTAACTTGAAACCTATCAGGTTGTTGTTTTTGAAGGATAAGATATTCACCCCAGTGGGACTATCCTAAAGGTGTCTCAAGGTAAATAGTTTTCTCAAAATGAGGAGCTTGTAATCTCTAGTGACTTCAAAACCTTCTTTTAGCACCACGGAGATTGGCGTTAATGACATACTACACTAAAATCCAGAAGCCATTTACTGAATATACTGCCTGAGGCTCAAAGGTGAATGATTTCTCTTCAGCCCTTCCTGGCTTGATAATGTATATTGTCCCTATTTTTAGTATGATTAAGGCACTGCAGTATTTTTAGCATTTCATTTTTATTTCTTTATTTTCTTACAGTCTAAATAACTAATGTCCTTTTTTCTGAAGTAGTGTTCTTGAAAGTCAGTTTGTCCTGTTTTGCTAGGGAAATCTGAAGTTCGTTAGCTATTGCAGTGAAGATTATAGATTGAATTTATGATAATATTTAATACTAGGTGTAATTTTGCTGTTTGTTCTTTATTCCAATTTTGATGTTTCTCAATGAAAGGTGCTGTCTTTGATACACCTTAAACTAGATGTATTTACCTGTCTAATGACACCTCATGCTATGAATGCTTGGTAGGTGGGCAAACTGCTCTAAACAAGGATCTGAAAAAGTATTTACTTTTCTTTGCAACAGTTTCTGGAAGCAATGTTTGCAGGAATTTTTTATACTTGTTTTGTTTTGAGGGCAGTTGGACTGATCTCTTTAGACTTTTTGTGGAAGATGGTGCTGGTTTTCTGCTGGATAGTGTTTTGTGTGATAAATAAAAAACTTTTATGAGAGAAGGGAAAGTAAAATGTGGTCGGGGCAGCTAACTTTTGGGAACTGTGAAAACAGTGATTATCAAATGTGTAAACAACCTGCTTGTGAATTATTAAATGACCTTTGAGAATCATTAGAAAAAGGTTGAGGAATTCATGTAAAGTGTAGCACATTGTTTCTCTTATTCCATGTAGCACAAAAAAAGGGGAAAACAAACTGCCTAGTAACTAATAAATAATATTACAGAATTAAAAATATGTGAAGGTATTGAAAAATAGTCTTAAGTGGAATTTTAATGTTTATCACTTCCAGAATCTGTCAAAATGTTATATGCTTGCAATATCTGAAGAATAATTCTGTGATTTATTATTAAAATATAGGGTTTTTTGTACTTTGTAGCTCTATTCAAACTTGATCCACAAGGAACTAACTGCATGTTTAAAATGCATTTGCCTGTAATGAGATTGTTCATCCTCTTGCTGAACCAAATTAGGTGTTAAAAGGTGAATTCTGACAACTTGTATTTGCAGCTTTGGATGTTATTTTTCCCATGGCAGAGTTAGCAGAAGCGTCCTTGTGAGATGCAGTAGCAGGGAAGTGGGGACTAAACCAGGCTGGGGCAGCTGGAAGGAATAACTTCTGACAGTGCTCCTGCTGAAATTGCCTTTTTTTTTCCCTCTCCATCAGCAGCTGAATTGTTGATACAGTTCTGTAACTGCTTAAAATCTACAGGATGCATCTAAAACTCCTGTTTTCTTACTATAAGGCTTGCTACGTTTGGGGCTTTGTTTTAAACATGCTGATAGTCTATTTCCACAGCAGTTTATGAAGATATTTTGCGTGAGCTGCTGTGATCTCATTGCTTCTTCCTGACACTGGTGGTAGTTCTCTGGTGACTGCATAGCAAGACAAGTTTTAGGGGCAGATCTGGCTGAAAACTAGTCCTGGGAAGAAAGGAACTAGTTTTTAGCCAGATCAGTTCCATGAGCTGGCTGTAAAGTTGTGCTCAGTACCAGCAAAGAGGGAGGAGGTGGCTGGCAAAGAAGCGAGTGGCCAGAGGTTAAAATGGAACAAAACTGTGAAGCTCTAGGCAGAGTTGGTGTGGCCCTCCAGCCTGGCATCACTGCATACACTGCTAAAACCTGTACCAATTCTTTTGTCTGCTCTATTGAATACTGACTTTGACAGGGGTATATGAAAGGTGCCATGGTAGTGGGGAGAACAGCAAGCAGAGAGTGCCCTTTGTAGATGGCAAATTAATCGGTCGCCTTAGCACTGTGCTTTCTGCACACTTGAATTTGACAGTCATCTTTTAAACTTGTATTTCTGAAACCTGCTTCTTACATGCAAAGTCGTATCTTCTTCCAGTCTTTCTGACCTGGAAATTCCTTAGTACACCCTTTTACATATCTCCAAGTAATAGTCACTGCTAAGTATAAGTTCTGTCAATCTGAAACTGAAATTGTTCTCTCACAAATCTGAAATAGTCTTTCAAGCTGAAAGACATAAAGGATATAAACAAGGATAAGAACAAAGTTAATGTTTCCTTAAACTTCTTTAAACGAGTAAAATTATTGCTAAGAACTGAAAGGTAGTAGTAGTGATGTTTTTTTAGGAACTTCTCCTGGGTTTTTTAATGGCAAAACTCAGAGCAAAAAAATTAGACAGGCTGCTTCTCTTAGTGGAGCTGTAGCACCACAGCAAGCCAGAAACCTCCTGGTCATTTTTCCATGCTTCCTTCACTTTCATAACCTGTCCTTTTCTGGTCCCTCTCTTGGACAGAAAGCACTGAGATCCCTGGCCCTGAGTCATGTTCCTGTCCAGCTTCCTCAAACTTGAGAAGTTATGCAAAGAAAGTAGAAGTTTGATGTACAGCCTGGATAAAGGCAAACCCACAGCAATGCAAAAAAAAGTATTTTACAGTCACTTTCTGGGAGGCAAGCATAGCTAGGAACCAGGAATTACCCAAGCATAGCCATGACCCATAGGTTTTCCCCAGGAATGTTGCACTTAATCTGGGAGAACGAACTTTCCACCTTTCTTTTCATTTCACTCCAGATCATCCCACAGTCTGTTTTGCTCATGCCTCCTGTTTTCTGTGAGTCTGCAGGCTTTTGTCAGGGAGTCTTGGACTTTCAGACACTGTGACCAGAGCCAGAGGAGCTGGGTATTTTGTTTTGTTTTGCAAGTTTGCAATGGTAGTGCACTGCTTAATTCATCTGCAGTCATGGAACAATTCTTCTGTTTCCACTATTCTGAACAAGAGGAAAAAACCAACCTCCTCTTGAAGCTGAGATCAAGCAAATCTGTGTTCTTCATAGTCAAAATGTAAGCTGCCTGTTAAATGCTGGTTGCTAATGTTGGATAGTAAATGCTGTTTCTTCAGTTTCAGGGAAGATTGAAGTTAAATAATAACTTAGTGGACCAGGAGATAAGTTTGTGGCTGATAGTACTACCCCTCCCCCAGTTGCATACTCCACATTCCTTCAGAACAAATGTTCACTTGTTGCTATAGTGTCTAAGATCAGCAGTCAGGAGGGGGGTGTCTTGAAGGCCCGTGAGTGTTTAAAATGTAAAATCAACCCTTATGTGTGCAGTCAGATATATTTGTTCACTTAAATAATTAGCATATCTTTCTTAAGGAAAACTCTGAACTATTTATAAGAGACCACAGGCATTTTTCATTTTTATGTTGCTTTTGAAGTGAAAAAAATGTAATTAAAGGAAAAACTTCATTCTTCCTCCTTTTCGCATTTCTGATGTACAAAAGGAGCTCAAAACTCTTAAGGAGCCTTAGCTCTTGTGTTAATTAGCATTAGCTTCCCTTTCCATCACAGCAACTAGATTAATGGAACTGAAATTACAGGATCAGCAAGATGAAAGGTCACTAGTGAGGAAGAGGATGAATAGTCATATTTTCCTTTTTGAAAGTAAAGATAGGCCTTTCAACAACAAAAATTCGTTTAATATAGTTTGCAGCTTAAGAAACAGGAACACTTGAACCAAAAACAAATTTGTATCTCTCAAAGAACACTGTCCTAATATCTGAAAGATAAGATTTGATCCATATCCAGTCTGAGTCTTGTGTTCTAAACGTTCCCATGTACATGTAGGAGCTCTTGTGTTTAATAACAAAACAAAAACCGCTTCCCATAAATGAGTTTCCCACTCTTGGCAAAATGTATTATAGCAGATCTGCAAAAATACTCAATTTTCTCATTTTGATGATGTATCAATTTATCAGAGTTGCAACATAAAAGAACATCAATACAAATAGGTTTTGTATGCCTGACAGCATAGAGTTAACAGTTGTGATTGTCATCTTAATGATCTTGACTTCATGAAGGTTTCATAGACTAAACCATTTATTTTCACAGGTTTTGTTGGAAGTGCTTGTTCTTCCTATTTACGTAGCTAGGTCGCAGAACTGAAGCCGACTTGTTTCCTAATTCTGAGCAAATGTTCATCTAATCTGACAGTTTTAGTGATTTGACTGATAGGTCTAATGTCTTGGTAATGGATTACAGTTAGAACAGCATGGCAGGGTAGAAGATTTGATACAGAGCTTGAACCTTGATTTTTGTAGGTGGCTGTTCTCCTTTTTTCAGGAAAGTAGGAATTTTATGGGGACTTATTCCTTTGTCTGCCTAAAATGCCCCTTTTTCTGGAAGATGGAGGTGACTCATGTAAGGCTTTAGAAAACAGTCATGTTTGAGTTAAACTTTCATCTTAATGATGTTCATTACACAACAGTGTAACTGCAAAACCTAGGACTTGAGGAATTTTCTTTTGCACAGGCTGTGATTTAGCTGAACAAAGGGTTTTTCCTTTTCACCATTTTTTTCTCATTTATTGCTTGAATAATTTCTTGGACTAATTTTTAAAAGTATGTAGGAATTCTTACTTGCCAATTACTGTTAAGTTTAGTTAATAAACCAGTTTTAATCTTAAGTTAACAAAACTTGCCTCTTCAATCTTGTTTTCTTTGTCATGATTGAACTGCTTCAGATATTTAAGCTATTTTAGTAAAATAACACGTTCCCTTTTTCAAATATGTTGATTCTCTTTGCTGTGTATAAGTTGGGTTCAGAGCCAATAGGTGGGTGTTGCAGCAGTTCATGACGTTGGTACAAGTCCTGTTAGTACTGCTTATCCGTGAGACTCAGAATGACCATGGGATTGTGGATGTTGCTACACATACATGCTAAGAGGAAGGGGAGGTTCTTATTTTGGAAGGAATCGGGTGTTCTTCTAACTCTTGTTATGTCTCAGTCCTTCCCCAGTTTTAGAAATCTGCAAGATGGGAAAGACCTAGTGAGGAAGTTTCAGCAAAGATGCATTAAAAAATGAAAAAATAATTGAAAACCTTAATTGCAGGATTGTAGATCAGTGAGTTGCAGGAAGTATATTTGGATGGTGGAATTAAAGCACATTCATGCTTTTTCAGAAAGAGACTGACATCTTTAGGACTTGGAGCCAAATGTTAATTTTGTACTTAGCATTTCCAAGTTCTTCTCTAAGTATTGAATTTAAATGTTTCCAGTTTATGCATGTGTGATTTTTTTAGGGCTCTATGTTGTGAGGAAACGTAACATCTCAGTTGATGTTCTACTTTTGGACTACAGCTATATTCTTAGCTCCAGTTTTAAGATCAGATGTCACTGAAATAGTTACGGACATGGTATTCCTGAAGCATTAGCTTAAAGATTGCTCAGTGTTCACAAATTCATCTTGCTGTTTTAGTGTTGATAGTGGTATGAATGGATTATTTAGTAGAATGCTTTTCTGTGGGGTTTTTTGTTTCTTTCTCCTGTGGACTTTTGCTTTCATTCATTTATTATATACAGGGTATATAAGGTATTTTGTACTACCACAACTATGGAACTGAAAGATCTGTCCAGAAGTTGTCCACTGCTGACAAGTGGGGAAAAAGGTATTTATTGGAATCACTGGAGGTGCAGAGCAACAGAGGAGTGGTGGCCAAGAAAATGGGCTGTGGTCTCAGCTCACAAGTAGGTTATCCACTCCTGACAGAAGAGCAGTTAAAGGAGGTGGCTTTTTTGAGAGTTAGTTCTATATTCTTTGTGCTGTGTTGAGGAAACTGCAAATTGTCTGAAAGCAGCATACATGAACTGTGATAGTTGAGTGAAGACAGTTCCTGAAGGGCCTTGCGAAAGCGGCTGTGATAAATAGCGTATGGTGGTGGAGAAGTGGTGAAGAAGAGGAAACTAACAGTAGGATTCAGACTGCAGAGTGGTAAGATTAAATGCTTTCTGGTGTTCATGTTTAAACCCTTGTGTTAAGGATGAGCAAACAAATTCAGCATGCAATGGAGAACTCCTTCTAGCTGCAGTTGGCTTCAGATAATGACTAGACATGAGATTCTAGAGAAGGTGGCTGAGAACTTCATGTGGAAAGAAAGCCATAGGTCTGGAGCATATAAATTTTTAATTTAGCACTTGAGGTCTACCTTTAGTGGTACTCGGGAGAAACAGCTGGGTAAATCCAGAACCACAAAGCAAATTATTTGTGGTGTTTTTCACCTTTCTGTTGCAAGGTATTTATGAAGAAATACTACTCTATTAAAAATTAATGGTGAGATGTACAGTGAGTTACTGTGGTCTTTTGGAAAGTGCAAGTGCCAGTGTGACATCAATTCCTGCCTTAATGACAGTGTTACTGTGTTTTCTCTTTATACAAAATCATCAAAAATGCTTTGGTGTGAAATAACTGATACCAAAACGCTGTTTTGCAGTGGGCATTGACTGTTCCTGAGTTCAGTAAATGGGAAGATTTTTAAAGTATTCCCTTTGGACCATTCAAATGGCTCTGTGTCACCTGTGTGAGTTCTGCAGTCAGGCTTTACTCTCTTGGGTGGTTGTTTCAGCAGGACTTCAGGGAAGGAACTTCAAATAATCCTTAATCCTTTATATTCACCAGTTTTCTGGACAGCTAATGTTACTAGCTGCTGCTTTAGTGATTTGAATACCACTTAAAATCTATGTTGATTTTAAAGTGTAAATTTTTCTTTTAATCAACAAATAGTCCAGAAATGGACCCACTATCACATCCTACAGCAGTCCATAATTGTGTTTAAAAGATCCTTTAAAATAAATGCACGAAGTAACACACTCCTTGTTTAACACCATATAATCTCATAATCCTGGCTTTGTGTGGTCTTTTGAAAACTAGGTGGGCAGGCAGCAGTAAAATAGCTTCTTCACTCAGTCAGTGGCTTAGGCTAAAAGTGAAAGGAGCAGGCATGTAGAACAAACAGCATTTTAGACTAAAATTAACATGAGTTGAAGGTTAAGTATTCTTTGATAATCTCTGGATGTTGCTTACCAAAAGTTAAATTTATTTTACTTAGAATGAATAAACCATAACTTTGATCCTACCCTTTCTGTGTGCAAGTTTGATATGGTATGATCAACTTGCTGGTGATTCTTTCATTTTGTGGTTTGTTCTCTTTCAGAAAATTTGTGCTGTAAATGTTGAGTGAATATTGCTTCATATACTCTCAGAACTTGAACCAGCATGCAAGGAACATAGTTGCTGAGAGCATAAGAGTTCTCATTTTATTTTAACAGGGTCTTCCATTGGCAGCTGTTCAGTCTAGTGACTGTTTGACTAAGTTTTAGTGAAATATCCTTGAATAAGAAATAAGTAACTAGTCATTATTAGTGGTATGGTTGCCTTTCCCAGTGGATATGATTTTTTGTGAACTGTGACTGATCAGATTTATTGCTAATGTATTCATACTAAAGAATAAAGTCTTATGTCTACTTGACAATTTCCAGTTCTAACTTAAAATGTGTTCTGCAACTGCTGAAGCATTATCCTCACCAAGCTTTATTCTTAATCTCTGGGAAGATTCAGGGAAATTAACAGTGACGAAAATGACCATGTAATGTTTTCACTGTCATTTGTCAGAAACAGGTAAGTAAGGAAACACTCACTAGCAGTTTTCATTACCGGTTTCTGGTCTCTAAATTTTGGTTTAATAAAAGATTAAAGTATTCTAAAGATTAAACTGCATGGCTGAACACATTTAGGTTAGTTGACTGGAATCTCAAGCCTAGTAGAATAAAAAAATTAAAGGCATGTAGTGTACAGCATATTGAAATAGATTAAAAGCTGCATTGTGGTAGTTTTTCTTCTGAAAGGCTTCCTCACTTTAACAAATGGGGAATTCATCTATGAATTTAAATGTGAAATGAGTGTGAAGTAACAGCTTTTCTGCCGATGTCAGTTGGCAAGCCAACAAAAGGAAAATATGTAACCACTTTCAATGTAGGCAGAATTAAAAGATTTTGATTATTCTGATGTATTTTGCATATACACCTATTTTATTGACTTTTTGAAAGGATGGTTTAAAGACATTTTTCTTTTTGTAACTTTAATTTCTGAAAATTAATTTAGTCTGGGTTTGCTCTATGTATGTAGTCAAGAAGGACTTCTTACAAAAGTTTTGACTTCACAAGTACAGAATTGGTCCATAACTAAAATGGGGTGGGAATGTTAGCCCAATTTAATAAAAAACAAAAACCACCACAGCTCAAGGTCACATCAGAGGCTAATCAGCATAGTTAGTGGTCAAATCTAAATGGATAGATTGCTGTATTTTGGCCAATCCCTGATAGCAAATGACAAACCTGAAAGGGTTATTTGGGCATTTGTGATACATAACAAAAAGTCCATCATGCTAGAAAATTTAACCTGGAAAGCTGAACTACTGGGGGATAGTTTTGTGTTTTATCCAGGCATATTTTTTCTGCAAAAATTGCAAGCCTGCATATACACAGTGCTTATTTAAAAAGTAGAGACAGAACTTCTACCCTTAAAACAAAAAAACCCAAAACCCTAAGTACCAGCTGCGTTTTTATTTTAACCAAAATTAGTGCAACCTGATTTTAAGATCAAATTTAGTAGTTTAACTGTAAATAGGCAATTGACTTGCCAAATGTTAAATGCTTTCTTGTAATACAAAAACATTATTTGTGTGGAATAACTGAAACCAAACAGTGCTACTTTCAATACACTGTATTCAGTGAGCTGTTTGCAGGAAGTTTCAACGTGTTCTCATTGAACTGGATCAGTATATGAGTGCTCTTCTCAAAAAAACCCCTTACAAAACTCTGTGCTTTTATTTCAAATATAGGGGTTTGGGTTACTATTTTTATTACTTTCTTTTCCTCATTCCTAATCAAACTTCACATGTCCCTAGATTTTCCTCATTGAAATAGTTTCTTAACTGATTATTTTCCATAAATTGTCATTTTTTTCTGCAGTATCATGTGGTTAGAACGTTGGCTGGAGCACATGTTGCCAAAGACTATGAATTTGGCGTGGTGTGTTTTAATGATGCCGTGACAACAGGGGTTGCCACGATACTGATGAACAAAAAGGCTAGGACTGGCTATCTTGCTGATTTGGAAGCTTCAAGTACAATGGTTCTTGACAGAGGGATGGGTAGGTAGCTTCTAATTCTGCATTGTGCACAGGGTAGAAAGGTGATGACTTCACTAGGGCCTTTGGCAGCTTCCAGCCTTGCTAGAGATTTTGCAGGAATAAATTCTTCCAGAAATTCTGAGTTATTCAGTGAATTAAAATGTTTCCTTCCTTACATCTGCAACATGTAGCCACATAAAGGAAGAAATATGGTAGCTAAGACTGCTGCTTTCTCATCACTCCTGAGCAATGACCACCAACAAATACCTCTACCACCATTAAAGGAAAAAGTTTTGTTCATTTTGTATCCATACAATCAATGAAAATCATATGTAACTCATATGTAGTTAGACATATGCCTAAAAAAAAGCTTCTTTGACAGTAGACCAGGCAGCAGGGACATAGATAACTTTGCTATGGTCAAACCACAATCAATGTGTAAAACATGTTTCCACTGTGTGTTTGATTAATTCTTGTGGTCTTTTGAATGTGGTAGTGAACTCTGTTAAATCAGACAAATATGCCAGGCTGTTAATCGTGTTAGAATGGGGCTGACAGAGAGAGGAGTGCAAAAAGAAAATGATGGTTTAATCTGGGACCGTTTGCCAAACTGCAGATGTAGGAATTAGGTGATTTCCACACAGTTCATTGTTGTGTGATAGTTTTGCCTACTCTGGGATGCTCACTGGGAAGTCTCATAGTCTGGATCAGGTTCAGATGCGAGTGCTGCCAGTGTCCTAGTATGCAATATGGACATAGATGAAGATAATAATAATAATGTGAATTTAGATTAAATCTGTTTTACTTTGGATCAGCTTCATTCCAATGCTATTTTTTTTCCCCTGCCTTAGGTGGCATAACTAGTGATACAATGTAATCCTTCTATAAAATGTACTAGAAACAGGATATAATTTACCTTAAGGTCAAAAATGAGATTTTTAGTAAATAGGAGTGAATGATCTCTTACCCAAGATATTGGTCTTGCATATTGAAATGTTGTTTACTCAAACATCTTTCTTCTGAATCCTTCCAAGATGGAGAGTGATGAGGAGCTGACTGCACTCTGTAAGGTCAAACTTTAATAAAAAGTTCTGGATCTAGATATTGGAGGAGTTGCTTCCCAATTTTTGTGCTTGTTCTCACCACTGTCCTGCAGGTTTATTTTTTCTGGTCTGTGTGTCCTGAAAGAGGCCAGGATTTATGGAGAAGATGTGAAATGGAGCTTAAAACTGCAATTGAGACTCCTATATTTCAGCAGAAGTAGAAGAGGAGGTGAAGTACACACACTTCAGCTGATCCCAGGAGAGCAGATTTACGAAGGGAGTTCTCAAAAGCAGGACTAGGCCTAGTGAGGGTGATGGCTACAATGGGCATTTCCGTGTTCTCGTCAGTTCATTCATTGTGCTGGAAATGTCCACAGAGTGAGTTCTCGGTGATGCTGATCATAGTGAAGGCATAGTGTATTCACAAAGGTAGGTGGAGAAAATATTGGTGCAGAAATCCAAGTTACCTTCTTTACAGTAAGATTTTGACAAACGAGGTGAGTTTATGTAGATTTCCCCCCAGTCTAAAGAGACTGGTCTGTGTATATAAACTTGTGGCTGTAGAGAGTATGCATGGTGGGTTGTTCCCAACTGTGTAACATTCTTGAAAACTATTTGAGTGCATGACATAACTAATCACATCTTTCTAATTGTAAAAAGCTTCTAATGGAAAGTTGGACCTTATTACATGTTGTGAATTAGAGTATCTGCTTTGACAGTCTCACATGCATTGTGACTCAAACAATTTTGCAGGGATGTGTTACTTTTCAGTTGTTTTATCTAGATTGCTATGCTGTCTTTCGTTAGTGTGACCAACTTGCGTTCGAAACAAACTTTTAGCCACAGCAAAACAGTAGTTGTATTAGTGGTTTCCCTTCTTTTGGGACTGGTGAGAAATTGGGTAGTAGAGAGAGAGTCTGCTGCTGTTAAAAGGCCTTAATATTCTAGGTGGAGAAGCAGTAAGTAGAACTGGGTGTGCTTCTGTGTGGGTCTGAAGAGCAGTGTAGTGGGGGAAAGACTGTTAGTCTGTATTTAAAGTTATCCTGGCAAACATTTGTTGACATAAACAACTTCAGAAATGTTTGGGCCAACAATAAACCAGGTCAGACAAAAGAATGCCAGCCGACTGACACAGCAGTGCCTTTCCCGACTGCGTGTATTGTGACCAGCCCTGACTTGGCAGGGAGGGTGACTGGTGCTGACAAGCTTGATGAGCAAATTTGATTTTGTTTTGCGTGAAAAGAATCCATAGCTGTACGGACATGAGTGCTTAGTAACTTACTAAACAAAGACTTCCCTTTGAGAAATATGTAAAATTAGAAAATAGGTAGATTATGCTTATACTTTAGAGATGGGTGAGCGGGTATAAAATGCGGTGACCAAAACCATTGAGTGGGATGCTAATGACAATAGTGTGCTACTGGGATGGCTTGGCAAATGACAGATTTTCCAGCTGCTTTGTACTGTCATTCTTGTATATTAGGCTTGTCAGCTTTGAATACATGTTTTTCCACGCTGTTCTTCTCTCTCCACTTCTCCTACACAGTATGCTTTCATTTGGGAAGAGCTTATTTTCAGCTCTTGTAAATGACAGTTTAACCCCCCAAAGAAAGAAGATTTGCAGATAGGCTACTAAGCTCTATCCTTATCTAAGCCTTTTTTTTTCTCTTCAGTTTTAAGAGCTGGATTTTTTTCTTTTTGAGAGGTAGGGGGCTGACTCATTCCTCCAGGAGATTGCAGGAAACTAGTCACCTGAGTGAACAGCTGACCTCAAGTGCTCAGAGATGGCCTCTGTGTTGCAGGATCACTGGCAGTCACGGCTATAGAATTCTATGGATTTTGCATTTCATGCTATTAAGCTTGAGAGATGTTTTAAAGTAATATGGCATCCATTGGTGGAGAATTTCCTGCTGACTTCATGCGCATCAGTGAATGTGTACAGTGATACAAGGGACAGAAGAAAAACTGAAAGTAAATATTTTTTATTAGATAATTTATTAGATTGACTTGCTGCAGGAACTCGTTGGAGACACATTTCCTATGCGTTCCTTTCACTGTAAGCAGTATTTGCTCTGTTGTTGTTTTGATCTCAGCCATTTTCAGACTTCTTAGCATTAAAACTGTTTCTGTTGATCTGACTGTTTTGCTACCTGAGGTTTCTAAATCTGTCCTGAACAGGAAATCTCTGGTTAAGTGTCTGTTTGGTCTCAGTCATTGTGAATGCAGTGTAGTTGTGGTTCCTGATGACTTCTGCCCCCACCTCTCCCCAAACACCACTTGTCACAGACCTTTTGTCTTCTGGAAGCACAGAAACAATGTTTCAGATATTTTGTAAACAAACGATACAGTGATGGAATACAAAGAAATCTCAGTTGGGTGTAGCCAGACCTTTGCTTTTGAGAGTACAAATAAGTAATCTCCTGCTTGAGTGCATTATTTTGGTGATAGTGTTCTCCTGGATGGTATGATAAACAATTAATTCAACTCAGTGGTTGTTTTCGACTAGCATTTCCTTTTGAAGCGTGTTACTTCTGTTTCAGACTCGAGGAAGCTTGTGTCCAAGATTTTTCTTTCTTTCTTCCTCTTATTTTTCACTTACTCTGCCTTTTCTCCCAGCTCTATTGTTCTGTCAAGATATATTATCAAATTTTAATAGTAAGAAACTGCATTTTGGGATCAATTTTGCTTTAATTACTCTTTGGGGAGGGTGTGGTTTTCTGTCTTTACCAAACACATAAGGAACCTTAAGAGACTTTTTTGACCTATAAAGACAAGTCTGTAATTGCGAGTCATATTGAACTCCCGAGAATAATTCATGCTGTTTGATGTATGCCTGTGATACACTCCTTCCTGAGTGCTCTCAAACTGACAATAATCTGTAGATTGTAGGTTGGGCTGTTTTATGGCCTTGTTTCCCCTCCCCTACTTGCTACAGGTCCAAAAGTCTACCCAGCATGTTGCCAAAAGGATCTGGCTGTGGGGTATGGGTGTTGTGATTACACGATTAGGAGCTCTTCAGACACAAGTGAGCATCTGTGTGTCAGAAGGCAGGGACACCATCATCATCTTGGCAAGGCAGGAGATGCAGTTCTGGTCAAATGGTGCACACCATCTCTAGGCCACTGACCATAATATTCGTGCCCTTCATGTGAGAACTGCATATATTCTGCTTAGACAGAGGCAGCTGATGGGGATGGTTTGTGGCATACAGTCTTCAAATACCTTCATAAAAGCCCATCTGTCCCAACCCTGACAATAAAAATAATTCGTTCTGAGGAAAGACTGGAATAGTTGTCTACCTCTGGAAGTCTGTAAGAAGAGATAAGATACAAGCTCCAAGGACTAGCTCCTTAAGAATTTCAAAACTTAAGTCTACACACTAGACATATTTCTTAATGAACTAATTTGAATTACTTTTAACTATTAATACCCTAATTCCAGAAAATAACATTACTATAATTTTAAGATGTATTTTCTATATTGTCTGATCCACTTTGAGTTTGTGGGCATCAGTACAGCTTTGCTGTTTTTCATTTTCATCACTGCCTTTGCCTGGAGCTGCCTGGTACCCCCAACAGCATTTATTATTGTGTTGATAGAGTACAAATGATGGATTAAAGCCTGAAGGGACCATTCAAATTACTTGATTTCATTTTGACAGCTGTAAAATTTTTCTGAGTGTTAAAAGGTGGCAGTGACCATACTGGATTAGGCTAAAGCTGTGTCTAACCCATTGTCTGAGCTCTGATAATTGCCAAAATTCAATAGCTAGAGAAAAGTAAAAATGAGAAGTTGGACGTATGCTCTGAATTGTTTTTGCTTTGTAGAATTCTTGAGCTGTTGCAAGTTACGTTGGTTTAGTACAATGCTTGGTAGTTCAGTACAATGAAGTGTGGAGTAGTTGAACGAAAAGCTGTGGAGGCAGGTTCAAAAGGAATTAAGTTAATTCAGAGGCAGCAGCTCTGTTTTGTGTGTAGGAACAGCTGTGGTGCAGCAGCCAGGGGTGCTGGGGGGCTGGACTGCTGAAAGCAGCCATTCTGGTGTAGGCTCCTAAGCAGCAGCACCCACAGCTGTGCAAGGCACAGGCCAGAACTCATGGCCAGACCCACCGAGGCATTTACTGACTCATTAGTAACCCACAGGGAAACTTAACTTGTCCAGTCTCTCCTTGTTTCCATGTAAACTTCTTGTGCCAGTGCTGTAGTTTGGCAAGAAGTACCACAGGTCTCTTACATAAAGAATTACCCTTTTCTGTTTTGAAGCTCCTGCTTGCTCACTTTAATCATCTGTGCGGTTACATAGAATTGGAAGACGTGGATAAGCAATTGATTCTACGTGGTATTTTCATGCCTTTTAAAATTTTCTAATTTTCTGTCATATCCCCTATAAACCATTTCTTATCCAAGGCTGCAGCTTCTACTATTATTGCTTTCATGGAAACCACTTCAAGCCTGGGTTGCTTTCCCCATTAAGTTCCAAACTCTGACCTATAGTATGCCTTTAGATCAATGTGTGTTTGTCATAAACAACATTTGCTGCTAATGTGGATACACTGAATCATGGCCACGTTGGGTACCAGGCTTTTGACATTTTTTTGCTTTAGCTGTGTTTGAGTCAGTTAAGAATTGTTATATGTAGGTGTAAATGAAGTCACAACTGGTTTGTTGGGTTTTTTTAACAAGTAACATAGAACTTCCCTAATTTACTGCTGTGTAAGATGGGTTTTCCTAGGCTTTTGTGTGTCCTGTTACAGATAGAGCTTCCTTGTCCTTTCCAGCAGGAAATGTGCCCATGAATGGTAGATAGTTTTTACCTTAGTGTACTTCCCGAGTCACGGTTTTTTCCTTTGACAATGTATAAGCTAGTCTGAGTTGGAAAAAAAAAATCTCCTGATATGTGGCATGCAGGGAAATAAAGCCTGAAGCACAGCAGTCCTTAGGAGACTTGCTATTGTACCTGATACAAACATATATAATTTGTGTGTAGCCCCCCACGTGCACACCAGGCAGCAGTAACCTACTGTACTGACATGTCATGTTGTACTATGTGGATTCCTCAGAAAAATTTAGGTGCCTCTAGCCTAAATATAATGTCTCATCACCAGAAAAAATGGCTCTGTGTTTAAATTAATCTCTGAGCAACACTGGATCAATTTGCACTGTACTGTAATTGTCTGTATTGACCTGTTTGTTATCATGGCCACAGACAACACAGAATTGCCTCTGCTTGGTGGGGAAGTGAGTCAGCTTGTATTAGATCCTCTTTTTCTTTTTCATAAGCTAGACTTTCCTGAATTTGAAAGCTTTTTACCACAACTTGCAACGCAGCACTCTAGCACATGAGAAACTTTAATTCCATGCACCAGCACCTCTTCTGTAACAGAACAGAAGGGCTTGTGGTTTAACCTGTGCTATGGATGCAACGAGAAGTATTTTTTTTAAAAAAAAACTGAGATGGGGTGGGATTTAGAGGCACATAGCAAGAGGCATATGCCATAAAAAGCGTTACTATCTCAGAGTGTGTTTTTGAGAATTTTTCTGATTAGGCCTAATTTAGGTGTTCGAGTTACTTAGCAGGACTGACATGCTTAAAGACAGACCTTTGTAGATCTAGGTGTATGCACTGAAGATACTTAAGATTTTGCTAGTACTTTAATTGAAAACTAGCCAACATTTGCCAGAAATTTAAATTTACAAATATACAGAAATGGTGTTGAGTTTGTATAAGGTGAAGAAAAATACCTAATGAACAATCAAAATCTGCTTTTGTTGATACCTTTTCATATATGTAATTATCAAAATGGTGGTTGATGAAATGACATGAGAAGATGATGGTTTAATTCAGAAACCTTAGGGTATTGGTGTAGAATTCCCACCTCCCCCCCTTTTTTATAAAGTATACTTGCTTGACTTTTTGTGAGAAATAAGTTTATGTAAATGATGTACAATATTGCAAGTTTACTATTGGCAACTGCCAATATAACTCTATCTTTTAACAATTTCTTTATTCTAAGTAGGCTCAGCTTTAATATGGGCTAGAATTCCATGCAGCTGAATACCATCAAAGTGGTTTGTAATGTGATTGGGTGTTAATTCACTGTTTTAATGTAGTTTCTCCTTTACTTTTTTCAGAAAATCATGATGGCCTGCATCAAATAGTACATGAACGTCTGGGGGAATTACTACGTGTTTTAAAAGCAGTGATAAATAAACATCAGACTCTAAATTCAGTTGATATTCTTAGTGCTGCAGGAACACTTATTGCAAAAGTAAAAGGTAAGGATTTATGACCTTTCATATTAATGGAAAATTGTAATTAGTGACTTGATTGACTCTGGCTTGGAGTTATAGATAGAATTCTACATATACAGAAGAAACTGGGGTTTTTCTTAAGAGTAATGCTTTAATAATTGTTAAAAAAAATACCTTCCCTAAGGGAAGAGTAATATTAAGTAGCTTGTTCTCTCATTGATGTGATAAAATTCTGCTTATAGGAAAGTAAGTGCAAACCCACATTGAATTATAAAAGCACAAGCCTTTGATTTTAAGCTTTTCTTTACCTGAGTATCACAGAATAATATCACAGAGTAATAAACCTGGCATTTATCCACTTTGAGATTTGCCAGGAATCTTTGCCTAATTCTGTGAATCTGTAGGGATGGTATTGTGTTTATATCAGGTGAAGAAATCTCTGAGCAATCCAAATCTGCATGGTTGAACAATTATAAATTCCACAAGTGGATCATAGCCATTTGTCAATAAAGGTGTTAATAGCAACCAGAAGAAGTGTTGCAGACTTATGTTAATACTTTCTATTGTTGATCTTTGCTACTGCAGTTCTCAGCATGTCAGACAAATGCAAATAGTGAAGCACTCAATTGCTCCAGCCCCATAAACCTGTTCCTTCTCTGTGTAACCTTTGACTGCAGCTTTTCCTACTCTGGAGTCTGGTATATTACTGTGGGACCAGCTTTGAGCAGGGTTAAATCTCTACCTCCTGCCTGTGTTAAAGCATGTAGGATATCTTCCTTCAGAGACACATAGCTTAGTTTTTCTTCGTCTTCTAGGCTTTCCCTCTTGCTTCCTGTTTATCTTAGTACATTTGAAATATATTGTTGATTCAGTAAAGTGGGAATATCAGTTAAAATGCTAATGTGTTTAGCTTCCTGATTCCTATATATTGGATTCTTCCAAGCTTCTTGTGGATTCTTCCTATTGATACATAGTTTTGCCAGTTTGTTTGATCTTGGCAGGCACTAGCAGACTACTTTGCATTTTCTTTGTGTTATACATAGTGTTCCCTATAGTTCTGTACCTGGTATTTCACATGATCGTGGGACAGGACTATAACTTCTGAACTTGCTTTAGAGGTTTGTACGTAACAGCAGAAACACAGAGGGTATCCCTCTGATGCCTTAGGATTTAGCTTTTATGTTTTTCAGACCCTGTACTGCTTTAGTGTGTAACTCTAAAACTCCATATAGCCTGTTAGCTACTCTTCTCCCATTCTGGTCAGACATAACAAATCCTCTCTAGGCCTGGACTTAAGGACACCTTGTTGTCCCAGGCCCCGAAATATGTAAACTAAACCTCTATGAAGAGGGAGCTAATTTGGGGTAGTGACATCTTTACCTGAAATTGTAATTGGAGAATTAACCCTGATATGAAAATGGACCAAACTTACAAAAGTGTGAAAAACTGGTGACCTGATGTCCATTTTGGGTGTAGCCCTAGGGCTCTGCCCATAAGTGTACCTTATTGAGGGCCCTTCAATAAGTACTTGCTTTTATTCTCTTAATCTTGTCTAGCCTCTGTTTTCAGGTAGCCACTCCAAGGCATCACCTCGTGGTGCAGTTTGCTTGTTGCTCATTGGGAGAGTTAAGTACACACATACAGTGGTAGTCAATGTTTAGTGAATATGTAAATTGTTTAGTGAACATAATTCTACTTCCACCTTAGACAGCTGTTTCCATGCTTAAGTGCTATGGTGAGATGACTGTCTCCTCTATTTTGGCCTAATTTCAGTGGACACAGGACGATGTTCAACTGTTCTTTAATTCAAGAAATGTTGAGGAAAAGTGAGTAACTCATATCACATCAGCCTTTGCTAAAGCATGTTCTCAAAAATCACGGCAATATCATCTATCCTCCCTGGACTACATAGTTTATTTATATTGTTCTTGATGTGCAATGCCCATATTAATCACGGTCTGTACTGTCCAAGTTCACAAGGTAAACTAGTAGAGTAATTTTCCTTGTCTTGCATGTAAGGCTGTTGATTGAGTCCCTAATTATGTTGGCTTTTTGTGAATTTTTTGTAAATACTTTAAAAGTCCGTGGTAAATCCAAGGTCACTTTCTGTAGTTCTCGTGCTGAGCCAGTTTTCCAGATCTAGATTTATCTGTTCTCTCTCCTATCCTTTTACTTAAGAAGTGGAGAATTAAGCAGTTTGTTGAACTACATAATCCATTCCTCCAGAGTACTTGCAGCTTTCTGAATTTGATGCCATGCTTTTTTTCTCTTTTTGGTGTGTAGTGTTCCATCATACAGTTTCAACAGCATTGAACCCTGGGCAGATGCATTTGTGTTTTGTATGTTTCTTTATGCTTCTGTTTCTACCTGGTTTTGAGTAGCTGTTATTTGAATGGGTTTTTTTAGGATTCATTCACTTACCTTGATAGTGAGCAGAAGAAGTAATTTTAGTACTAAGCTTTTTTTTTTTGGCAATGCAGATATTCACAAATACTTTTTACTTTTTCTCCCTAAGCAGATCTAGTTGTTTGCACTTGAAATACACTAGTAAGACTTGTATTGTAGACTTCACTCTCTGTTAATATATTGTGTTTAAGAGGAGCTACAGTCATGGAGGGATTGCATTATTTTGCAGGGGGGTTGGAATTAGATGAGCTTTAAGATCCCTTCCACCCCAAACCATTCTGTGATCCTTTGGCTAAAGTAAATACAAACTTGCTCTGTGGCAAATAGTCTTTCCTGTGATCCAGGCTGTGTGACCTGGCCACACAATTGCAAGGAAGGTGTGAATTCCAGATCACATTAAAGATGGTCTCATTCAGTACTGCCTCAATATTTGTAGCCATTGATACAAACAAGTAGTTTGATATGAAGATTTTTGTAATGCCTGTCAGTGCTTGCTCAGACACATACTGTATTTGCCACACCTCTGGAGATGGAAATGGGGAGGTTCAAGACTTCAAGACTCTTTCTGACTGGTACTTCAGTCCTACTTCTCTGAGAACAGTGAAGCCTTTGCTCTATGAAAACAGACTATCTCCCCCAACATAATCTGTGGTAAGTGTGAAGGCAGCTTGCCTTTAGCACCTGTTTGGTTTTTACAGCTGTTTTTTTTCTGAGGATCACACTGCTCCAAGTTTATATTCAAACTGATGTGTATGACTGCTAGTACTGAGAAAGAGGAAATAAAAATACAGCACATTGTGGTGGTTGTAAGCATATCAGACCTCAGATTTGCTTACAGTGACATGTCTGTAACACATGCATTCACAGGTTTTCAGCTGTGGTTTTTTCACTAGAGGTAATTCAGCTTTTGAATAAACAGGAAGCTACAAGAATGTGAGGAGCTGGTAGAACATATCCAGTATCCTTTTTCCTCTGTCTTCCCTGTCTTTGTTAATGTGACATGATGAACAGTTCATGTGACTCATCTGTTTCTTGTCATTGGAGGACAGAACTATAAAAAGATAGGGAAGCACTCTGTAGTTGGATTTATGACTAGGAATAAAATTAACCTGGCATGGAAAAATTCTGATGTTTATTCAGGAGAGGATGAAATAGAAACAAGCTGGGATTTACACGATTCCACCTCCTGGTTTTTGAGTCTTTGCATAATGTCAGGGTTTCAAATCTACTTTGTCTTTGGAACTTCATACAGGAACAAACTGCTGTTGTAACAAACAAATGCCTTTTGCTCTTCATTTAATCAGTTACAATAACTTTGGAACCTTAGTGTCTCTGTCTTGTGGTCTTGTAACTATGACAAGTTACACCAGGCTTAAAACGTAATGTCCAGTGCAGATAGACTATCCCCTTCAGATTACTGCAAGTGTGAATATTTTGAAGGCTAACAAAAATTAGAGTGCTTGTGACCCTCTTTCAAGCCTCTCAGCCATTTCTCAGGACCTTCAATGGAAATGATACAAATGTGCTTGTGGTTCTGCTTTGGATGTCCAATGCTTTTCTTTTTAGACAGATTGAAGGAAAAACTAGCTGTAACATGTTATCTGAATCTTGCTACAGAGAATCATGCTTGGCAGTACAGACTTGTCAGACTTGAGGTTGAAGGAAAATGGTGGTGAGAAGAGTGGGACATGACACGTTGGATTTCTCTGGTTATATCGTGAACATGACATGGTTCACCGAGTCTCTGTGGACTCTACTACTTTATACATGCCTACTTGAGTGCTTCATGAAGAATGTCTTTTAAATGACACCTCACTTGACCTGGAAGAATTGAGACTTACTGAAGCATCTTGCTTGGAGCCTGTTCAGACTCCTGTAAGTCACTTCCCATTCTGGCACAGCATCATATTCATAGTTATTTTTCCACTCAGTGCCTTTAAATAGTTGATGGCCTCAGAGTACATGATTCTCCTGATCCCATGCTGAATTCAAGTTTGTACTCTTCTTTTGCTCTTAATTACACCCTTTGACTTAATCACTAGAATGAACATTGATTCCTGGAAAAGCTGAAAGTTACCCTTGTCTTGTAGAAATTTCCTATTTAGGCACAGTGTTTTTTTGTAGTAGTTCTGCATCAGAAATACCTCGAACAAGATGAAGTAATTTCAGTTTTGTTGGTGTATCTATGATGTACATTCAGAGCAAAATCTACTATGGAAGGAATAGGAAACAGTTCCTTGAAATTGTCTTATTAGCATCCAGCTCAAGTTGAGGAGGCTGCCAAACCTGGTAGTAAGTACAGGCTGGTGAAATTATATGGCACTAAGAATTAAAAGTAGAACAGTGGGGCCTGGACAGCCTGTTGATCCTCTCTAGGATACAAGAATATTCTTATGCCTCTTTTGGATCTCCATACTATTGCTCTTTACTGATGTTCCTCTCCCCGTTTATTCTATATATTGTTGAAGAAGAGAAGTAATAACAAGAAGTATTACAAGTCTTTGTTATGGGAGAGGGAGTACACTTTTTGTCTTTGTTGGGTGTTTTGTTTGCTTGGGTGGTGGTTTTGTTTTTGAAATAGTTCTGAAAGGTTTTTGAAAGCATTGTTGTGAGCTTAAAGATAAAATTGGTTGCAAAGATACTCAGTTCCAAGAAGTCAGCCAGTTGCTTACTTCTTGTAAATCAGCTAATAAAGTATGGATTGAAGATGTATTCCTGTCTAAAAAAAGAGATTGTGATGTCACCAAATATATCTATCAGGTATGAAAAAATTGGCCTGCAAAGAGCAAGTTCTATGAGCTTGGTTTAGTTTTGAGTTGTCCAGGCTCTGCAGACAGCTGGCAAGGCAGCTTTGATGTTGTCAGTCCTGCACGTGTGTATGGGCAGCAGGGTTGAGGCAGCAAATGAACTTGTGCAGACTCCAGCATGGCTGTGTCCCACGGGCTGTGTGCTCCTGAGTTCACTGGGAGCTAGCCAAGCATCACCTTTTAAAGGCCCTGGTTGCTCTTTGGTCTTGACAGCTGTCAGCCTTTTCTTCACAGTTTTAGAAGCATTGCTCAAATGTCCTCAGGCAGTGCTTCAGCTTCTGGGATTTTCACTTCCAAAACTTCCGTGGCTGTTTTGGGTTCCCCAGCCTGGTCTGTGCTTGATTCAAAAGAGTTTAATGGCGTGACCCAAGAGCTGAAACTGCAGTGTACCGCAGCATTTTGATGAGATTGCCAAACCCACCTCAGTTTGAAGACAGCTTTGGAAATAGAGATCCACTGTAAGCAAGGCTTGCATTTCTGGTACTGGATTTGGATTTTAATGTATCACTGTCATATGATTTTTTGAAGTTCATTATGTGTCATCTGAAATCTTGCTTAAAAGAGTTGTCTAGTTGTATACTTGCTTTGAAATCTGTAGAACTATAGATAGATAGCTGTCATTTCCAGACATGGCAAGATTACTATAGTTCATTGTTGTCAGTAGCTATTGTGTGCAGTCAGGATGTCCTGGGGAAAGAGAGTGCGTGGTTTAAAGTTGACGTTAAGTACATCAGCATTCCAGTGGTAAGCTAGAAAAAAGCTGGTGGTATTCTGCTGAATTACTAAGAGATTAGCCTAACCTGTTTTGGGAGAAGTGAAAAGAAGTAAATCTGAAAAATTTGAGATTTGTTATTCCTTTTGTGATGGATCCTGAAGAGAAAGGATTTCCCTGGCATATGAAGTGTAAAGCTTAACAAAACTCTTCCTGGAACAGGAAGGCAGAGTGAAACAGACGGCATTTCTTTAGGGAAAGGCTCTCTATATTAATGTCTTGTTAACTAAGTGAAAGAAGTGCTCTCTCTCCGAAGACACTGTGGCTAATGGATATACGAGCGTTTCAGCGGTAAGTGCTTTGAATGCACAGACAATTTTTGCTAATTCCTTCTAATTTTGAAGCAGTTTGCATTTCATGCAGGCTCTTAAATGATTTTTCCAGTCATTAGTGGCTAGTAATCAATAGATCCCATTGTGACTGTTGTTGCTTAATGATTTGGAATGCAAAGCTTAGACTTAGATGCAGCATTATTTCTGGAAATTTGAGGTTTTCAACTAAGCTGAATTTAAAAAAAAAGAAATCCACTGCTATTTACAAAGTTATTGCAAGAAAAATGGTCTGTGAAGCTTTATTGAGTCTCTTTTCAAACAAAGGTGCCAGAGGCATTTTTTTGTGTAATTACAAAGTGTAGCAGAATGAAGAGGTAGGAGAAGCTATAATTTAGCTGTGAACTGTGTCAACAGAGACTGGTAGTGTTTTTGTAATACACGGTAATTGTTTTTTGCTGTAGGCTTACTACAACATTATTTCGTATCTGCAAGTAATTGTAAAAGTAGCCCCTGAGAAGAATATGTATTTTCTGTAATGGCTTTCTATAGAAATAGTTGTTATAAAAATGTTGGTCAAGTCTGCTGACATACTGTGTAAAAAGGAATTGATTTAACTGTGTTACTTTACTGGTTAAAAACTTTTCCTTTCACAAAGGAAGTCTAATGGGGGAGCAGATTACTGTACTTTCTTTGTTTGTTACCCATTAGTATTTAGGCACCTGGCAGGAAGTTTGAATACTTTTTAAGATTAAAGCCTGTTAATTTGCTGAGAAAATTGGTATAGAAAGGGCAACATTTTAACATTTTTATTTTTGCTACTTCTACAAGTCATTGTATTCTATTTGTACTTGAAATATAAGTAAAAATATTGTTAGATTTTCCAAAAAGTGATGTGGGGCGAATACTTTTATGCATGTCATTACAGTATCTCTCAAATAGGTGTGAGCATGTGTGACTTAGACATCTAGAGAATTAAGAATATTGCATTGCTTTAAAAAAATAAACTTAAAAAAAGTAAACTGGAAAAAAAAGTAAACTTAAAAAAAAATACTAATGTGAAATTGTAATTTCTCACAATGTAACACTGGGAAAAACTTCCATTCAGAGGGTACAGCTTCAGCTTAAAGGAACGTATGCAGCTTTTCTACAAAAAAATCCCCCAGTCCCATTGATTAGAGAGTTAAGTTGGAAACAGACAAAGATAGTTGTGCTTTTTGTCTTCTTTCTCCCTCCCTCTTCTTGTTTGGTAGTTGTTAATAGAAACTCTGGGTGAATCATTCTTCTTGTCTCATTATTCCAGCTTGTCATGGAAGCGTGCTAAAGGCTGTGTTGAGTGGCTGAGTACTTGATCACCACTTTAAACCATCTAGTTTGTCCAGCAACGCTCTTCTCCCTATTTTGGACCACCAATAGTTATGTTGAATTTCTTCCCCACTTTTAACAGGAAAAGCTGAGGGGCTTTTGCCAGACTATGGAGCTAATAATTCAAGGGTTTTGCAGTGGACACCACCTTTTGATAGCTTTCTGCTTGCCTGTTCTCAAGCCAGAAGTGCTGTATTCTGGATTGCATATAGCTGGGGGGGCACCCCTACAAGCTACTACTCCTGTTTGGAATTCTGTAATTTCTACTCAGAAAAGAAACAGCTTTTCAGATATCTGACTGTTTTTGTGAGCTGCTTTGTGCTGCTGCTGTGTGATTTGACTGTAGTTGGTAAATGACTGTTTTTGTCTTCCATGCATTACCAAAGTTTCCACACAAAGCTGTTCCTTAAGGGGAAGATACAGGAAGTGAAAGAGTAATCTGACTTCATTGTGGGAAGCATCTGGATTGTATTAATTTTTTTCCTTTAGTGTTTACTTTTTTACTAATCTTCTTTAAAACTGTGGGTTTTTAATGATTCAGAAAAGCATAGTGTTGAATATTCTGTAGGAGACTTCGTGTATGAAATTTGTGTATGAAATCTAGGCCTAGTAAACATGCTTGATTGACCCCACCTCTCAGCCTTTGGTTTTTGTTTGTTTTTTTTTTTGTAAGCGGTGAACTTCAAAGAAGTTAATGAAGAAAACAAAAGAGAACTCTTCAGTGAAATATTTTCTTCCATTGAAACATTGGCATTCACCTTTGGAAACGTGTAAGTTGGAATCCAGAAGGAGTTTTGAAAAGAGCTCAATGGAGCTGAATCAAATTAAGGCTCAACAATAACAAAAGCTTTAGTTTTCTTTTGGACAGCTATTTTCTGATAAAGTAATTTAAATTAACTACATCTAGAATAATTTTACTGCTTTGTGGTTTTGTCAATTTGCTTTTTTCCTTAATAAGGAAATCTAGGATGGTATAGAAATTGCAGGGAATATAAGACCACTACTAAAAATAGTTTGCAGAACTTTTAAAGGACTTAGTAACACTATTTGAATTTTTGAATTCAGTGATACAAAATTGCTTGGTGCGGTAAAGTAATGAACTAATACAATTCTTTGTTTTTCTGGCAGTGTTTCAGACTTCCTTATGGGAGATGTAGACAATGGCTCGTCATTGGGACTTCCTGTATCTCGGAGAAGTAGGGTAGGCTAAGCACGTTCTCTTGGAGTGCAAAATGATATCTGTTAAAGGAGACTTCAGTTCTGCTGAAACTCTCTGCGTCATGGGGCTGGGATACTTGGAGTTGTCTGAGTTTTAAAAGAAGATTCAACCCAGGAAAAATGTGTATTGAAGGTTTCAAATACTTGATTGTATTCTCAATTCTAAATGATAGCTATGACTCAACAGGACTGCATGCTGTCATTGTTTTTAAGATTTTTTTTATTGGTTAAGTGAAAATAAATACTGAAAAGTAAGACACTTGAATGATTGCTCACTGAAGTAGTTAGACTATTACCTGTTAAACCTGGAAACCAAAGGTTTAATGACCTCATTTTGGCTTTTAAAGACTAGTGTTCATGACAAAATGAGCTTTTCTTCTTTCAGAGCCCACTTTGTGCTGTAACTGTTTCAGCAACAATTCACTAAAAGAACAGTCAATTTATAGGTAGTCAAAGAAAAACACTAGTGTTTTAAACTTCCCTTTAAACCCTCTGAAGGTGTGATTTAAAGATGCTCAGTACCAAATTCTATTTTGAATTTTTGCGTATCTAGTAGCAGACTTTCAGGTAAATCAAATAAAATTAAGAGTTACATGCAAGGAAGATACAATTGATAATTAGTGTGTATTACAAGCTAAGTTGTAGTAAGGTCAAAAATGTTAGATTGTGAATTTTTTTAAAGGCTTTCTTGAAAGATATTTAAGACTTAGAATTTCTATGCAGCAGGCCATGCAGCTACAGGTGATTAGTCTTTTCAGATTTTCACTATGTTTGATAATCCACCTTTCTCCCATGTGTATTACCACACAAATTCTACTTCCGTAGCTGCTACAAAACTTATCTTTATAAACAATACGGAGGAAAAGTAGGCTACCCAGAAAACTGGTTCTGGCAAACTTAGAATTAGGTTGCTGATAAAAAGCATGAAATAAAATAGCATAGAACACAGCATCTCATGTAAATTAAATGAGGTTATTTGAAGTCGTACAGGTTCATCAAATTGGTTCACCAGCAGAAGGAAGGTGCTGAATTTGCCAGCGTTTTAATATTGAAATGGTTTTGCATTGCAAAAATACATGCTTGTGGAATGAGATGGTCTTATATATTGTATTGTAAAGTGAATAATTGGCTGTCTAAAAGATCACTTTTCTGAAGATGGGGTGGGGGGAAGGCCAAGAGCAAATTCCAATATAGTGAAATGAAGAAGGAATTTCATTCTAGATGCTTCAGAAATCATCAGCTTATATTTAAAAGCTTGCTTTTGTAGTATCTCTTGCTTTTTTTAATGTGAAGGTGAACAATTATAAATTTTGGAGCAGGTAGGATAACATAGTTCAGTTTCTTAGAAATCTGTCTAAAGTACATTTTCATTTAGGCAAATAAATACACATTTAATAGGTGAATAATTTCACTTTGATTTACAGTTCAGAGAGCAATCTGGAGGCCAACTAGAAGTTGAGTGTTAAGAGGAGTTAAATGCAAAATATTTAATAGCTATATTAATTTTTTATGTAGTTGTGTGTGTTCAGTGGTTGATCATAGCAGCTAGCTGTATTTTAAACAGAGCATAACATTTTGGTAGAATTTAACATGTAAATACTTTGAGGGTTGATTAAGGAGAAATATTTTAATTGCCTCTTTAGTTAGGGACCTCCGTAATTAAGCTGATGAGGATGGCTCCAAGGAGGGGGGTGGGCAGCGCTGATCTTGCTTCTCTTGACTGCAGGGGAGTCTACATTCTTTACTTAAGGCATTCCACTTGGAAGCTTAAGTTAAATGATATGTATACCCCCTCTTAGCAAACGTAATTGTTCTCATTTTAGCTCTTGTAGTTCAACCAGATGTACAAGGTGGAAGCAAAGATATTTTTTAATTAAAAACAAAAGCGCTGTAAAATATACTGGAAGAGATCAGACAGACATGTCTGACCTTTCATTACTCAACAAGCTATTTGAATGCTATTTGATGCTGTGCAGATCTGAGAGCATAATAAAGAAGGATAAAATTTTCAAAGTGTGTGAATAGATTTGCCTGTGTCAGGGTAAGAGTCTTGGGTAATGAGGGGAAAAAAGACACAAGAGACTGGATGAAGTTGAAAATGAAATCTATCTAGAAGTCAGGCTTTTAATTTTTGCTAGGGCTACTGGCATGAGTCGTTGGTTGCTTGAGGGGGCAAGCTGTATGGATCAAGTTCTGATAATAAGTTCTAGGACATAGAGAAAAGTATTTGTTCATGTTTGCTTCTAAAATGTGGTATTACATATTTGCAATGAGTGAAAGAATGAGTGACCTTTGGTTAGCTGCCTTAACCAGTGTGCCTGATTTACTGGAAAGGAGTGAACAGTTATCAGGACTGCAGTGGTTTAGGTCTTTTAGAATGGGAAATAATTTTTAGGACCAGAACTTAAAAGTGCAATGAATTAATATAAAGTATGCGGGTATTCTTACTATTTTTTTTTCTTCCCTAGCAACTTTAAAATCTACTTGAAGACAGTAATATTTTATGTAAAATCTGAACTAAATCTAGGAATATTCTGGCTTTCTCTGCAACCAAATATTGATCCATTGCTAAATTAAGATTTTAGGGGTTTTTAACAGTTTAGTTGGGGACAGCTTTGGAGAGATTTCCCACCTGTTCTGGAAAAGCCCTTCTATTTTGTTGAAACGTATGTGTTAGACAGCCACTGTAATAGTATTCCACTTTCTTAGGATCGAAGCAGGTCTTTAGGCTGTAGTTAGATTGTGTTTGATGCCATTGATGATTAATACCTTGCATGTTTTAGTCTGTGGAAAAGCTGCTTTTGCTGAGGAGTAAACAATGATTCTTGAGGGATTTTTGTGTGACTTATGATCAGTTTTCATTTACATTAAAAAACCCCAATAAACCAAAACTTTTATCATTGATAACTGTGCTTCGTTTTAGTGAATGTCTGAAAATAAACCAGTGCCAAAGTCTAAATGGAAACAAGCTGTTCTTGCAAAGCTTAAGGGCACTTTGCAGCTATTTCTTAGCCTTTGTTTTCTGTCTGCTTTGTGTTTCAAAGTTTTCAAAAGTAGTTTATCTATTTAAAATTATGTAGAGTTTGATGTCTTTTTTGGTTTGGCTTTTAAGGGGGTAGTGGTTACAAAGTAAACTTTTTATTCATTTAAATTTGTTGAGCAGTCAGGTCTACAGCACAGTCCTACAAATAATTCAACTTGCACAATTAAAGGGGTAGCAAAATCCAGTGTGAGGACAAAGGTAGGGATGACATGATGTGCTAAATTCCTTTTATTATTGGATTACATTCTGTCAGGTTGTACTGATTGTCAGGGCTTCATTAGCAAGTGTTACTAGTCAGCTGTTGTGCCTACAGTGCACCACCTGCAAGTAATTTGTGAAAAATCCTAACTTTATTCCCTTGAGGAAGAAATACAGGATTGTAATGGCATGTAGAAAGATGCCTGTTACATGTATCTGGCATTAGGTCTGTGTGAAATGGTTTTTAAAAGATAGAGAAGGATTTAAGAAAAGCTGGCGCTCACTTAATTGTTTAACAAATCTGGTTGATATTTAACTCTTTCATCACAGACTTTCAAGCTTGTTGATGTAAAGGTATATAATGATTCCTTGCTATTTATTATGTCTCATTTGACAGCAATGTGAGTTTGAAAGATGTTGTGCCTTAGATGAGAGGGAGTTACGGTGCAGTTTGCTTTATCTCCTCTATCTGCAAAAAAAAATTAAAAAGAGGCAGATAATGCCATTTATGTTGTTTGCTTTCAGTTCCAGTGAGAGATTTTCTTTGCTAACTTAATGTTTTATTTCTTGTACAACAGTCTTTTGAGAATCTTTCTGTGGAGTCTGGGGGTTCACTGCATGAAAGGGATGATATTCAAGGTAGGTCATTCATTTCACACTGATAAACACCATTTTGTATCTGTGCGGGTTTTTTTTTTCTTCTAAAAATGTTCTAAATAAGTTGCTTGGTCACTTTTTTACACCTATGCTGCCATTACAACTTCACTGTAAAAAGAAGTAATTGTAAAGGCTTCATTCTTTGTAAATAATCAACCCAGGTTTCTTTGGGGGTGGTAGGGAAGAACTAAGGCCTGAAGCACCTTCTGTGTGTTTTCATACGATTGGTGTTTTGTTGGGTCACTTTCTTGAAGAAAGTTATGCTGACCATATGACTACTTCAGATGAAATACTATGACCCTTTAATTTCTTCTAAAACCTCTGTCAGTCCTGTTTAGAGTCAACTAGCATTAAAGACCAGCTCAAGATCAGAGCTGCTTAAGCACTCACAGTTGGCTAATACTGGCTTTGCTCTCAGTGTGTGGTCATGTCTAAAAATCACTTCTTTGTGTTGGATGTTTTATTTGCAGGACATCTTCGAGCAGAGGAGGTTGATAGCATGCTCCTAAGAAATGACAGTGGAATTGAGTCGGCTCTGTCCTATGCTAAAGCATGGTCAAAATATACCAAGGATGTAGTCGCATGGGTAGAAAAAAAGCTTAGCTTGGGTGAGTGGCTCTTTCTGGCATTTAATCAGCTTTGTCATGATGAAATTAAATCTGTTGTCAGGCCTCTGTGCTGCAGACTGTCAATAATGTGATTTCTAAATTGGTAGCTGTTCTGCTGAAGTGGACAGAGCTATGGTGCATTTCCTATAGTTAAAGGCCTGTAACAAAGAAAAGGTGGTCCCCTCTGTAGTGTGTTTGTTAAAGGAAGACTAAAAAGCCTTTAGCATGTGTTAGAACTGTTGTTGTGTTATAATGTAAACAATAACTGTGAAATTTTCTTAACAGAAGTGGAGTGTGCTAAAAACTTAGCAAAAATGGCTGAAACTGCTAAAGCTGTTGTTGGACACCAGGTGAGTATACCTTAGGGGCTTTATCTTAGTCTTAAATATTTATTGGATGGCTTCCCCAGGATTAAAACTCTGATGTTGAGGAATGGATTTTTAAGCTGATACAGAATTGATTTATACTATAAAGCAGTGGTTAAAAAATCTGCATTTTATGTCTTTCCATTTGTTAGGGAAATCTGGATATATAATATTATTTTTGTTGAATATGCAGATCAGTTTTCACAATATTCTTTTTTCTGTCTAACATTGTGTATGCTTTGCAATTTGGACTTGTAGACATTTTTCCTAGTAAAATGAATTGCAGATGAGAAATCAGTAATTTTCTACATTTATAACTGACATTCCTACCTATTTTAGTAAATACTGTACTAAATTTAATTGAAAATCTAAATCAACTACACAGATGTTTAGAATGTCATTACCCCTCTGTCTTACCTGAAACATTAATATGTTTTGTGTAATTTTAGGATTATATGCCATTCCAGTCGATATTCATTAATGCTTTTCAAAATGATATAGAGAACAGTCAACTTTGGCAACAAACAGCTGCTGCTCTCCAGTCTAACAAATTTGTGCAGGTATGCTTAAAGAAAAAGACCAAAATATATATAATAACAAACTTCCAGTCTATATTCTTTTAATGTACTTTGTTAATATTTCCTATCTAGCCTCTTCTTGGAAGGAAAAATGATTTGGATAGACAAAGGAAAGATATCAAGGAACTTTGGCAGCGAGAACAGAAAAAAATGGTTGGTAATTCTTTCATATCTAACGGTTCAGTCTAGAATTCTTCAAAAGGATGAAACTTTCAAACTAGGCTGTTACACACTTACATTCACACATTGTCTCTAGGGCTTATTGAAAGTAGATGTAACTGTCCTTTTCATGGCAATCTGGTATTTGTAACAGGTTATCTTTCAATGACTGCATACTTTGTACTGCAGCATACAGACCTGTGCATAAGTTTCTTTAAGCATCACATGAAATAACTGAAAAATTAATACTGTTCATTCTCCTGCTTTTCCTTTTGCTGCATTCTGCAGCAAGAGCTGGAAGCTGCTCTAAGAAAAGCCAAGTTGCTGTATACACAGCGTCAAGATGAGTATGAAAAGGCAAAATCCTGTACTGCTCGTGCTGAGGAGGAACATCTTAGCTCAGGTGGAAGCTTTGTGAAAGATTTCAGCAAGCAATTGGAAAAAAAGCGAAGGCTAGAAGAGGAAGCTCTGCAAAAGGTAAAGAGGTTTTGATCCTTGCTTTTAAAGTTAAGCCTATACTGGTTTTATTCATGCTTTCCCAATGAGGGTATTCAAGTAAGTTCAGTTCACATTTTTAATTTTAATAATGCTATGCGCTTTTGGTTTTTAATCGTAAAAGGGAATCTCAAATACAAGCGTATTGAGTGGAGTTTTTTCTTTCTTCTAGTATCAAGGCCTGTAGTCCATCAACTCTTTATACTTGTGTTTTCTTTAGGCTGAAGAAGCCAATGAACACTATAAAGCAAGCATGGCAGAGGTTGAAGAAAAAAGAAATGATTTGGAAAGCTTTAAAAGTGATGTTTTAACACAGCTTCGGGAGCTTATTTACCAGTGTGATCTTACTCTTAAAGCTGTAAGCATGGTTTTTAAAATACATTTTGCACAGATATTTATATATCGTTAAAACTAAGAGCCCCATAAGCCCCATTTTAAATAGAAAGCTTTCAAAGGACAGATGTCAAGCCAACAGGAAAAGAAGGAAAACTTAATCTATTTGTGTTCTCATTCTGGTAGGAGTTAAAAAAAATATTTGGAGGGTGGGTCTTGAACATTTTTGGGTGTTTCATGAGCTGTTGCCTTGCAAACACCCTGACTATACAATCCTTATAAAATACCTTTTCAAAACTGTGATGGCAGTAGTGTTCCTCTGTTGCTTCAGAGTACAGCTTTCTTTGCTTTGCTTAGTGCATTCGCAAAGACATTTGGATCAAGCCCAGAGTGGACATAAACACACTTCAGCCTTGATGGCAGTCTCAGTTACTGCAGGATCCATTATGACTTGTTCAATGTACTGATTTATTGTGTGTAATAGGGAAGTGATGGTCAAAACTACATATTATATGCACAATTTTTTAAAAAAGCTTGAAGAACATAAGAACACATTATGCCATGAGATGTTCGGGGCTTTTTGTTGGGGTTTTTTGGTGTGTTTATTTAGATTAGACAATAACAACTTAATGCTGGGCCAGGGAGGGAATATGAAACATCAAACTTAACCCTGCTCCACAGGCAACCCCAAAGCCAACTCATAAGAAGAGTAGAAAGCATAGACAGACTTGTCAGTTCAAGTATATTTAAGTTTAAACTACTTTGCAATCTGAAGGCTGACGAAGCAGTTATGCAGTGTAAGCAGTTATGCAGTGTTCCCCTTTTCTGGTTTCTAGCACATGATAAAATCATTTAGAAATGTTATGTGATTTAATGAAGAAAGTGTTCAGTTAATCTGTCTGTTGGGACAGAGTTTTGTCCAATTCATGTCTCTGGAAAACACAGAGTTCACCTGGGTTTGGAATTCCAACTACTTCATCATTGTAGTGATGACTAATATTCCCTCCAGAACATTGAAAAAAGGGTTTTTGATAGCAAAAGCCCTTGCTGTTTATCTTGATCAACCCAAAGTAAGAAGCAATTGGAATTGCCTTTGCTACTGGGAGGTTTCAATAATCAATTGATTTCAATCAATCTCAACCCAGAGAGGAGAGAAATACTTGTATCTCTATTACAGATGAAGTTTTTATAGTCAGTTTTCAGGAGACTTGAACAAAGTAACACATGACTGTTTTCTAGTCTTATTGTTCAAATAATCTTCTGCTACAGTATTAATTTGGATTGAGCAATGTGTAGGTGAAATATTTAGTAAATGATCTACAAATAATGAAAATCTTTCTCTCCCAACAGGCAACAGTTAACCTGTTCCAGCTGCAGCATGCTCAGGTTGTATCTCTTCCAGTTAACTGCCAGTCCCTCTGTGAGAGTGCCAAACTCTATGACCCTGGTCAGCAGTATTCAGAGTTTGTGAAAAGTTTGCCAAAGGATGGTGTTCCTGTTGAATCAGGTTGTTTTGAAACCCAGAGTTCCCAGGTTGATGGGTAAGTGCCAAAGTACAGGTGGCAACTGCTTGGTTTGGAATGGAACACTAGGCACATGTGTTTAAGAATAAAACAATGTTTTTGGTGGAACTAAAGGAATTCTGGTGTTTTACTATGTTTTACTATTATCTTTGTTTCATCTTTTAGATGGTAGATTATATATAATGTTCACATTAAAACAGAATATAATTTTATGCAGTAAGAGTTGTTAAAACATTGACAATTGTTGTGCAAGACTTGACTTATTATTATTTTAATGTAGATACTGGTTAATATGAAAAACGTAAATTTTGGACTTGGTAGTGTTGTGTGGCAGTAGTACTTGATAATCAGTTTAGAAAGTCTGAAGAGGTAATTTTCCTCTTCTACAGGCCTTGCTGCTACTTATAGTAGCTTCTTTCATACTGTTTACATTTGGCAACTTTTTGGCAGGAAGTGTTTCTCGATTTCTATCTCATGCTATGTGCCTAAAAAAAGCTCAGAGTCCATTTGTGAGGACATTTTATAACTTAATTATTTTTTCCAACCTGTATGAAATGGAAGTTTTTACTGTTGAACTATGAAAGATGCAGCTAATGTGGAAGTAAAGACTTCAAGACAAAGACGGTTCCTTGTGTCAGTATGCCAAATGCTTTTCCACCTTTAATTTGTTGTAAAACAGTCATCTTGGCACTAAAGCACCAGAATATCCATTTCAATCTGTGTGTTTCACAGTTCTACAGGAAAGCGTCGTCATCGTTTTTCAAAAGGAAACTAAATACAAAAAACCAAATGCTTGAGTCAGACTTCTACCAACAAAAGGCAGGAAATTCAAAGTTAAAGCTGATATTCTTAATTCTTGTCTGTAAATTTCCTGCCTTTTAAGACTGATTTAGGCTATACTCATAAACTTTGACTTAGGGGGATTTAACTATGTAGCTCCCTGAGAAACCGATGAGCATGAAATTTCCAGCACTTTATGTGCTCTCCCAGCTATTTACTGCTTGACATTTATAGGACTGGGTTTTTTTCTCCTCTCTCCGCACCTTTTGTTTTCTTTGTCACAGCCTTGTGATTCTCTGTGTACTTGATCATTTTTATTGTTTCAATCTGCATTAATTTAAGGGACAGTTCCTTGAACAAATGCAAATTTTAATGTTTTTCAGTCTCTGTTTCCCTTAAGCTTGATAGGGTAGAACTGGTTAAGGAACAGCTTCCTGACTGCTAAACTTGGCCAGCAGGCCATTTTGTTCCCAGGGTGCTTCAGCATTTTACATTAATTACTGTTAACAGTATTCTGTCCTTATCATGAGAGTGAATTTTCAAAATGGACTGACACTCTGGCAGCTTCAACACATTTAAAAAGCACAGCATGTGGACACTTGTATGTTTATAGGTGGATGGTCCTGATGGCTGGTCAGAGAATCTTTTGGAGGGGAAAGCATCATCATGGAATGCAATGGCTTCTGATTATTCTTACAATTATTCAGAGTATTAATATTCTGAATTATTCTTATCTTCAGATGAACAGATAGGCTGTTTTTCAAAGTCTGCAAGATAATGTTCATAATACCATGAAGAGATGTGGAAAAGCTGATTCTCTCTGGGTGGAGAGAAACCACTGGAAAATTTCACATATTTAATTGAAAATAAATGGCCACCCTTCTTTTTATATTTTTATCATATCATTTTGGAATTAAATTTGAGAATGACATGTCAGAAATATATGTTCATGAATAGTAATTAAATGTAGCATTTTTAGTGCTGAGGGATTAAAAAAATGCATTACTTTTCATTAAATTTTATCTTATTCATTCTTCAAATTACTTTCTTTCTGAAGGCTTTTTAATAAGCAATCAACAAACAGCGTCCATACATCCCATGGTAACTTATCTCAGTGTTCGGGAGATTTTCCTGCTCAGACATTAGATGATGTGGGAAGCCCAGTTTATCATCGTTCACAAAAGGTTAGAGAGAAGAGATCTTCCAGCAACACAGATATTCAAGGTAGTTCTTCTGTATTTCTTTTGGAGCTCATTCTCTAAATAAATAAATTATAAAAAACGAAAGTTTAAAAAAATGCTTGGTGTCTCAGTCAGAAATTTAACACTGAAGGGTTAAAAATATATTATAAAGTTCAAAGCCTATAAAACATTATGTACTTGAGCATAATAAGGACAAATGGATCCTTTGACAAGAAATGTGAGATACAATTCAAAAAGCGAGTACTGTCAAGCTCAGTGGACTAAACTATTTCAATTAGCTTTAGCAATTGAAAATCTATTGATTTTGTAAATTCCATGTTGATTGCAGGTCTTCTGCAAAAGCACAATTGTTGAGTTTCTGAAAATAATTTTTGTAGCTCCTGAAGCTTTTACAGGAGTATATGCCTTGGGGTTTTTTCACTATATTGCATGTTCATGTAATTTGTGCAGTATTTTCCTATTTTGAATATAATCATGGTTAGTCTTCAGTAAAAAAAGTACATTTTGCCTTTGACATTTGGAATTAGCAGCCTTTCTTTTCCAAAGCAGTGCGAGGGCCACCACCATTCAGATCGTGGTCAGTTGGCAACCAGAGTGGAGGAATGTGCAGTGACTCTGAAAGTGCAGGGGGAAGCAGCGAGTCACGATCCATGGATTCTCCTTCTGCCAGCCCAGGTACACCTACCCTCACTGCCATGCTAATCTGAAGTCTTTTCCATGCACTGTTCTACGTTAGTGAAGACATCATTGTTAAATAAGCAAGTACTGAGCAGAGCATGTAATGAAAAATGAACAGTTGGGTGGAACTGATACTTACAGCTTCCTGAAAATTTTTCTCATCTGCTAGGGGATTTTAAAAGACGACTTCCCCGAACACCTTCCACTGGGACTATGTCATCTGCAGATGATCTTGATGAAAGAGAGCCACCATCTCCTTCAGACTGTGGTAATGTTGTTTCCACACCTGAAGTCCCTAGAAGATGCTATTTGTTAGTGTGTGGCTTTTGTTTTTAAAATGTGCTTAAGAAAAGTACTTTAAAAAGGTGTGGTTGCCAACAGCATTGTTTTTTCAATAGTGTGCATCCACCTGAGGTTGAGAGATGAAGAATAATGTTCAAGTCATTTTAATGAAGTGGTGCAGAATTGTCTTTATATGTTTAGGTTACTATATGGGCAACCATAGAACATTTCTAGTGTCTTCACCCTCTTGAGGGAAAGCAAATGATCCACTAACCATTCCCTCCAGACATTTGCATTTAAATTTAGCTGCATGGCACTGAGTTATCTAAGATCACTTCTAAACTTTGACATGAAATGCACAAATACATAGAGTTGAAAAGTGGCAAATTGGAAAAAAGTGGATCCAAATTATAATAATAATAATTTATTAATAATAATAATAACATCTCAGTAATAACTGAGATAAGTGAGTTCAGTAATGTCTGTCCCAGATTTGACCAGGCCATTTCTAATTTTCAAATGAATTTTGACTGTATAACGACAATGTTGCCACAGGCATTGAAACCTGAATAACTGGATTATCAGAAATAGTTCTATGGTATGTCTACACTACTTACAAACTAATTCTGAACAATTTGTGGCACTTGCTCAGTAAAGCCCTTAGGAAATTCTTTACTTAGTCCTTATTTCCTAAACATATACTTTGCCTTCTAGGAATGAACCTGTGGTAAACAGTGTTAGTTCAGATCTAGACTTAAAGCATGGCAGTGTGTTAATGAATGCAAGCTTCCACTTGGAGTGGTATTGTTTAATCAATGCTTGAGCATTTAAGAAGCTTTCTGGGAAATTAACTGAACGTGCTAATTTAAAGTTATCTGTAAAACAAAGGGGTTTGGTTCACAGAGTCATTGATAGCATTTTAAGTAAATCGCTTGAAAAAAGTTGCACAAAAAAAGGACCAGTTGCTATCCTTTAAAGTTTTAGAATCCTCTACAAAGCATTTTACTGTTGTTAGAGGAAACAGAATCAGTGGTTTTTTAAAATTTTTTTTTCTTTTATGTGGCTTCTGCCATGAGCATGTGTTAATTCTTCCTTGCTGCAAAATATTCTTTTTTTAAAAGTATTTAAGAAACACTACAGGCCAAAACAAGTAATCTTTCATCCTCTAGTAAAGGATTTTGAAATGTATAAAATTGAACTTTCATGAATTGTTGCCTGAGATGCAGGGCAGTTGGAATTAAATGTCCTAGTATTTTCACATTGCCACAATACAGAAGAAAATGGAATACTTAAAAATGCAAAAATGATTGTTTGATTCTGCTTTTACATAAGATAGTTAATGTCTCTATTATGTGAATTGTAACATAGTTTTGCCTCCTTGTGATTGAAATGTTTTTTATTACTTTGATAGTTGCCGTTACTTAGAGTCTTGTGTTCTACAGCACAATTCTAAAAAATCAGGATAACTACTATCTCAAGAGTAGATATTAAAATTACTATAACACAGAAATTCTCTTCAGGTTTAAATGATCTCACATCTGAAACTGCAAATTCTCCAGGACCTTTTAGAAATGCCAACATGTCTAAAGCAGCACAAACACACAAACTTCGGAAGCTGAGAGCTCCATCCAAATGCAGAGAGTGTGACAGCTTAGTGGTATTTCACGGAGCTGAATGTGAGGAGGTAAGTTGAAAATTAGTTTAAATTGCTGCTTTGGATTTATGTGAAGTTGGGAGTTTTGAAAACTTGAATTATGTTTCTATAGAAAAACTGGAGTTTGTGGCTAGTATAACCACCGTCAATTTGAAGCAGAGGCACACCATACTAATGAATTTTGCATTTTGCTCACATATGGGGTAACAAACAGCAGAGATATTTCTTATGGTGTCAGATTGTATCAAGCAATGTGCTTTTTTGTTTCTTCCCCTGTAGTGTTCGCTTGCATGCCATAAAAAATGTTTAGAGACTTTAGCTATTCAATGTGGGCACAAAAAACTTCATGGAAGGCTTCACTTATTTGGAGTGGAATTTGCCCAAGCTGCTAAAAACGTTCCTGATGGCATTCCTTTCATCATCAAAAAGTGTACGTCAGAAATTGAAAGCAGAGCACTCAATGTCAAGGTATGTTTAAGTTTGTTCATGCTTAAGTTTCAGACACAATCTTAAAAAAAAATTATTTTAAGATTTTAATGCTGTCAATATCATCTGTGTTTTACAATTTCCTTTCAAATTGAAATAGAGTTGTGCTGGCCTTTTAATTTTAGGGCATCTATCGTGTGAATGGAGCCAAATCAAGAGTTGAAAAGCTTTGTCAAGCTTTTGAAAATGGAAAGGATTTGGTCGAGCTCTCAGAACTCTATGCACATGATATCAGCAATGTTCTCAAGCTGTATCTCCGCCAGGTATGGAATTGAAAGGTCAGATGGAAAACCAAACTGCTGTAGTATATTTCTTCAGTATAATACAGAAAAAACACCCCTTTTCAGCAGTCCTACAGCAGCAGATTAAACAAGTGCCTTGTATAACTGCAGTGGCTTCTTTTTTTACACATGGAGCCTGTGACAAGGGCTGGGATAACTGCTGGGATTACAATATGTATTCTACGTGGATATTGTGGCTCTTTCTAGTACCATATGCAGAACAAGCTTTTGTTTGTCTACTCATAATAGAATTTAATTTCTAAAACCTTTCTGATTAGTGAATTTGCCTGTCTTATGTGGAGTTTAAGATGCCCATGTTCTTGCCTCTTCATGCAGACAGATGCTGTTATTCAGGCAGATATTGCTGTTAATACCTGCTAACAAAAATTTCATTAAACACTCATAGTGGTCATGATGTGTTCATTATGGAGGAATTATCAATTTTTTTTTCTTCTAAAATAGAGCTTTAAAGCTTCGTGATGGAATTTTCTAAAACAATTTGAACATGTTTGTGAAAGTATGAAGCTGGGATGTTGCCTAGTGAAATTGAGTCACTCTGAAAACTTGTTAACCCTGAAAGGAATAATCCTCAGCTGCATGGTCCTGTCCTCTTACTCACACTGGCTGTCAGAGATGAGCATTCCAATCCAATGATCATCACCATTAAGTGATTTTGAAAAAATCTTTTTTTCCTTGGAATCTTCTTATTTCAATAAATTTTGATAAATGCTCAGTCCTGAAGCTATTGTAGGAAAGGGTTAGCAAAAGATTTCTGGAAAAAGGTGTAGGAAGACATATTTTTGTTAGCTAGGATTGGGTTTTGAAAGAATTGGGGATTGAGCTAATGAATAAGGATTAAACAATGTCATCATCTAAGAAAAGATGCTAGACCAGAAAAAGTTGAAGAAAAACAGGAAGGAAACAAGTTAAAATTCAGGTTTAAGTATGTTTCTGAAATGTTTGTATTTCTTCAGCTTCCGGAGCCCTTGATTTTGTTTCGGCTTTACAATGAGTTCATTGGACTTGCAAAAGAAAGCCAGAACGCTAATGAGGAGTTGGATGCTAAACAAGCTAGCCCCAAAGCAAAGACAAGACAGTCTCTCTGTATTGAGCTGAATAGGATCATCATTAAAATTAAAGATCTTCTGAAGCAACTGCCTGTACCAAACTACAACACTCTTCAGTACCTTATTGGGCACCTTCACAGGTAATAAAATACTTTAAAGGCAAACTGATGGTGAAAACTTAACTGCTACGTGCTGCATGCTAGGAATCTCTTGTACCTTTTTGATGACTGTAGAGGAAGAAATCACATATACCTTTGAAGACACTGTTCTGTTGCTGGTGTTCTTTCCATGTAATGAATTCTCAAGTGAGAGAAGAATATGAAAGGGCAGTAAAGCAGGGAAAGTGCTGCCCTCCATTATTCTTGATTCTCTGCTAGCATTGGGGTCAGTAGTAATTAGTGTCACATGCAGGGATCTAAATATGATCTAAATTGTGATGTAACAAAGATAGGGCAGTGATTTGGTGGCTATTAACAGAAAATTGAAATTTGTATCATGTCTCTTAATAACCATTCTTCAGTCACATTTCACTTCCTTGTCCTCCAAATGCTGGTTTGTATGATGATGTACTAAACTGATGATTAGCTATAAAAATGGGTAATACTGGGCTATAGCTATATTATTACTTAGAAACATTCGTTTCCCCAACCCTAGAAATGCCAAATAGCCACAAAAAACTTGAAGAAATAGGACATAAAAACGCCCTGTGTGGGAAGTCCAAGCCACTGTTAAATGTGGTCTGCACTGAAGATTCTGCCTGCCTACCAAACCCACTTTCAGTTTTTTATTGTCTCTTACCCTCTTTATACATAATATTTTAATATCAGAAGTATTTCTGAAGTAATAAAACCCTCTAACTCTTGGGATTTCTTTTGGTTTGTTTTTTTTTTTTTTTTTCCCTCTTTATGCAGAGTTACAGAACAGTCTGATGAAAATAAAATGTCAGCCAGCAACCTTGGCATAATTTTTGGTCCAACTCTGATTAGACCGCGTCAAACCGATGCTACAGTTTCTTTGTCGTCACTTGTGGACTACCCTTACCAGGCCCGGGTAGTGGAGCTGCTCATAACATACTACGAAAAGATATTTGACGTTTCATTGAAACCACTCCTGAGCGCTTCTCATTCTGAAGAAACAGCTCTTATGGTCAGAGTTGCTTTATCAGCAGATGAGAGGGAGCCACAGCAGCAGAGGAAACCGTTTGTTGCTGTAAAGGAAGTGAGTGACTCTTGTGCTGCCACAATATTACCTGTGCCATCTTAACTTCTGTGTTAAATATTGCAGCATTCCAGAGCACATTTCTGATAAATCTTTGTGGGTTTTTTTGATAAGGAGTGCCTTTTCTCTTGAGTTCTCATTTACTTCTGCTCTGACTTTTGTTAGCAGGGTATTCAAATAGCTCCAAGTGAAAGAGCTTCAGAAACAGCTGCATTCTTTTTGGAATCGAAGAATAGCAAGAATGCAAAAGAAGTAGATACATCTGTGACTGGTTAGTATGCTGTTAACTCTGGATGTGGGTGGACAAGGAGCCCTGGATGCGTTAGATTGTGGTGCATGTAGCTCTGCAATATAGATAGAAGCAAGTGATGAAACCTGTTCATCACTGCTTGATACACTGTTTATTTTTGTAAAAAGAACAGAGAATTAAATCTTTTTAAAGGCGTTTAAGAAATACCTGTTTATGGAATCAGAGCTTAAAGTATTTGGTAAGAGACTGTAACAGTGGTTTGGTTTCTCCCTTTTTTTTTAAAAAGCAAACAAAACCCAGCAATTTATGTATTTTGACCACTGTCTTCCCCCAAAATATGTATCATTGCCACTCACTGGAACTAAACCAGAAGGCTTTGGAAAGAGTAATTGTCCGACAGAATCATCAGAGCATTTTGGATATCAATATTTCTGCTCAAACCCCCCCCCCAGGTTTGCTAACCTAATTCTAACTATAAATTTTCTTCTGTTTATCTGCCTATGCTACTACAGGGGTTGGTTTTAATGTAGGTATAATTTCATGTACTTCATTTAGGAGTAACTATACATAATCCCTTTTAATTGAATTGATTTTCATCTGCTGTTACTAGTTTAGTCATGTCCCGTACATCAACAGTGCGACATCCTGAAACATACTAAAGCTGAAAAAATTCAGGGATGGCAAAGCAACAGCCAAAAAGTGAAGTGTCTCTGTCTGTTTTTTCTTTGGTTACAGCTGTACAGTATGTGTTTTATTGCTATTAAAATGCTAACAATTGGTTAGAGTAGAATATTCCTAGTGTGTATACAAGCTATCCCTATAAACTGTAATCCCATTAAAACGCTAACTTGCAAGGGATCACTCAAGTCTTGCTGACTTGTCTTTATACTTGGTGCAAAGATCCAGTCACATCTATTTGTGTGTTTCTAGGTGATGCTGTGAGTCCAGCTTCAGAGAAAGAGAGTGATCCATTCATTTCTCTAGGTGAAGACCCCTGTAAAATGAACTTACTTCCTGTGAAACCTAACCGTCAGATTGCCAAAGTTCCACTGCGGGCTGCAAGGACAAAAGCAGTGTCTCGCCCTGTGAGCCTGCCTGTAGATCGAATACTTCCTCCATGTGTTTTGAATGAAAGAAATTCACAAAATGCAGGAGCAGTAAGTTCAGAGAAGCTGGGCAAAAGCCCTACTATTGAAGAAGTCTCAGAGGTGAAGGCACTCCCTGCTGCTGATACCTGCTGCAGACTTCCTTGTTACGACACCCAGATGCTGCGAAAAACTTGGGACAAGCAGTACAAACAGTATGATATCACAGCAAGGACAGCAATGATCATGACTAATGTGCCCCAGGAGATCCGAGCACTTGAGAGTGGAACTACAGGTGCTTTATCATCATCATGCAGCCTTGGTAACAATTCAGCTAATGCCATTCTTCCTAATAAGCCATATTCTGTTGTCGGGTCAGGAAGGACAGCGGCAGAAGAGAATGGTCCCGATGTTAATCCTCTTGCTGCCTTTAGGGCACCAAGAACATTGCAACCACCCCCAGGGACATTTTATAAACCACCCTCTAACAAATCAAAAGAAAATGGAGATGATTCTTCTGCTAAAGCTTGTGCACCAACCAGTGCTAGCTCTGTGCTCCACCAGGATGATACTGTGAAACTGGCTAGGAGCTCTGCACTTCCATCAGGTGATCCTGAACAAAACACAAATGAACAGAAATGTAGCTCAGAGGATATTCACCCCACGGATCCGAAGCCTGCTTACCATAGACTGAGACCAAAAAGGATTCAAGAACTGGAACACAGGGAAGCTCATTTTGTATAGGGTGCAAATTCCTCTTGGACTATATGCAATTTGTTGATGTTGCCAGTGGAGGCTTCCCTTTGCCCCTTTATCCTTTGCCTTCCCTTGAGAATCCCACTTCTGTGCCATATTGGAGTTATTTTTATATATGCAGCATTTTAAAAATGGGGGGAGGCCTGGGGAACTGTGAATTAAATAAGTCAAACTTTTTGTAGTGCAGTAGCTTTCAATAAAGATGTAATACATTCCCAGTCTAGACACAGTTAAAGGGTTCATTGAATAAGATACTGAGCTTCATTTCATTGTGTGGAATGGAGTGCTTATTCATAGAGAAACAGCTATTTTCTTAATAGATGTTATAATAAAAATGGAAGGTTTAATGTTCACTGTCTAAGCATAAACCAAAGCTTGTGCTTTGCTCTGTAAAAGCATTTGTTCATTTTTCTAATCTGTGCAATTAAAGCTTTGCTCTTGAACAGGCTTACATACTGGCCAGCATGGCCATAATTATGTATCATATGTGTATATTTTAGGCAGACATGGTTATCTGTTGCCAGTTTTCTGTTGTCACTTTAATTTTTTTTTTTTGTACAGCAAGGATGCACTTACTGAGCTTTACTATTTAGAGGCAGCAATCGATTCACATCTGGTTTCTTGTGTAGCTTAGCGAGTGGGGCAAATGTGCATAGCCTGTTTCATTTGGGTGCCCTTCTGGAGACATTCAGTTGCTGTGGTGCTGTCTTTCCCAGGTGAATGAAGAGGCAGTGATTTGCTTGCTATAGATCAGTTTCACCACTTAACCTGGTGTAACTGAAATGAAGAGCTTTGTTTCCAAGTTTCAGCGAAACAGCTAAAAATAACCAAAAATCAGCATTAGTGGGTGCATCTAATGGTTTTCACTTTGTATTAAATGGTTTTTATGTGTACACTGTGTTATATTTGCTTTAAAATATATTAACGTGTTAACATTTCAGTGACTCTGGCTTCTATATCTGGATTTCTTCTAACTTATTAAAATACAGATGTTTGGCCTTTGCAATAGTGTAGTACTCTCCTGCATCTCTCTTCTGGGGCTGAGGGGTGGCATGCTTTTTTTAATAGGATTACAATTAGCATGACCCTTTCTTGCATACTACAAAATACAGTTGTTTTGGTATGGTACTTTCTAGTGCTGTAAGCACCAAGATGACTCTCAAAGGACAGCAAAGACAAAGAATCCCTTTTCTGTTTTTGCAGCATTAAGTACACTGGACTTTAATACTCCATTACCTTTGCCAATCGTCCCAAAACACCACAGGTAAAAGCCCACAGTCTGTTTGGTGGACATAATCTGATTTTTATTTCCAGAACTCACAATGCTGACCTTTGATTCCTTGTCACATTTCCACAGAAGCAGGGCTTGCATTCTTGGCAAAGGCCATCCTATCACTGAATGGTTCTGGCCATGCTCGGGGTCATTTCTCTGGGGAGCTGCCTCTTATTACAGAAAAGCTGAAGGTCCCAGATGCTGCTGGCCAGACTGGTGTTGGGAGTTGCATAACAAAATATGTGGAAAGACTTCTTGACATAGATGGGAATTTGTTCTGCTTTGACAATGGAGGAGTGAACTATATATACCCTACACAACTGGTTAATGAATCATTAAAGACAGTGTAGCATAACTTCATAGCACAGTTGTGAAAGGATCAGTATTGATTAGGACCACAAGGCAATATATTTGATGATAATTCACAAATTATTTTGCTGTCTCACTATATTTTAGCATGTCTACATTGGATATGGTAATGGCTTAAGAAATTAAACTTCACGATTTAATAATTTCTTAATTCAATGACGCTGTTCACCTGGTGTGATGGAGGGTCTCTAGTACTCCCCAGAGCAGGCTCCCAAGATAGAGAATTACAACAGTGAAATACAACATCCAGTTAATACAGTGAGAAACAGAAAGGTTTCTTAATCAAGTCATAATACCAGTTATTACTGCCTATTGCCGTACTCCTTTTTATGTAACATCTGCTTCCATATTTTGCTAGTACAGAAAGGTCTCTGCGAGGGGAGTCTTATTTCCCACAGCCGCGCAGGTGCCGGGGGCAGCAGGGCCTGGTGCCTGTGGGAGGGGAGTCTTAGGTGCCTTACAAATCCCCGTTATTTCGGAGAAAACACTCATTTCAAATGATGACTTATGTGTCCCAGTTCTTTAATGCCTTCGCCTGTTTCTATGTAATACAAGCGAAGTAGCAAGAGCCGGCCTTTGGAAATAGAAACCTCTGAAGCCTATGTAAGAGCTATGACTCCCAGCGTGGCGGCAGCGCAGGAGGGGCTGCGGGCCGGCCCCGGGGGTTCTTCCCGAGTCTTGCCGGCAGCCCGGGCACAGCGCGGCCTGAGGCGGACCCTGGGAGGCGGCGGCTCAAGGGCCACTCTGAGACTTCTGAATTTCTCCGTTTTCGTAAACGCTTGCTCGGTGGAGTCACGGCCGTGTTGTGTTCAGGCCCGTTCGNCGGCCGAGGCAGCGAAGCCTTACGCCTAGTGGAAGAGACTTTGGTTTCCTTTGGAAATGGAAAAGTTCCGAATGGCCCCTGTTGTTTCTTTCGGTTCAGATGCAGATTTCCCTTGGTCCTGTCTTGAAATGGCTTCACTCCGAAGGAACTGCAGCAATCCTGCCCACCTGCCCCAGGTGACAGGCTGTGGGTCATGCGAAGTGCCAGAACCCTGCAGCTTGAACTCCGGCGAGGAAACCTTTTGCTGCCAGATTTGTTTTGTAATTGCATTTTCTGAAGTCATAATGCACTGCCTCATCCCTCTTAAAGCTTTGGCAGAGTACCGACTTCTGTAAATCGCTGACCTAATTAGTCATGACAGCTGTTTGTTTAGTAGGGCCCCTGATGCTACCAGGCCTACCCTTCTGAAACCATCTTTTCAAATACGGGGTTTGTTCCGATCTGAAGAAATACATTCAGAAATATCAGCGTCCTAGTAGAGACTTGATTGTGCTTGTGTTGGTCATATTGGATGTTTGGGAGGATTTTTATTCATGAGTCCTTAAACTCACAGATTGAGCTGTTCTGTATCAAGCAGGGGATTAAAACAATCTCCTTACAACTGAGCAGTGTTATTCTGCAAGTGCTAACTGCATCTAAGATATGCGTTTCTTTGCTGCCAAGCGGAACGTTCCTTCAGAAACCTTTCTCTTTCAGCAGAGCTCACACATGAGGTAAGCTTTTATGGTAAGTTTTCAGGGGTTTTGTTGCTTCTGTGTAAGAAGTCTCGGTTTTGCTTGCAAATCCATGAACTCTTTAGCTTCCGTGTAGCAGAGGCCTAATGGAGCTAATCTGGAAGCTGACACGGAACGCTCTGCGAAGGCAGCGCATGAGTGGTAAAGTTGGTAACTTAGCTCAGAGCGTGTTTGTACTTTTTGAGTGACTTCACTGCGTACCACCACGGCTCTCTGTGCAGTGTGATCTCAGAGCATGTAAACTGAGTTCTGTTTGGGTGAAACTAAGGTGGAATGTGTGCTTCAGCACCATACCTGATGTGCTGCAGCTGCTAATGCACGTCCAGTCTGTGCCTAGAGCTCATCTGAAGCAACCCTTAGGCAAGTAGTGCATGGGTCCTGGGCCCTCAGCACCCAGTTTCACTATACAGCTTCTCTTACTGGGCCATCCTGCTTGTCAATGTATACATAATACGTTGGGAAAATGGAACAAACCCAGTGTTTCAACTTTCCATTACCAAAGTGTGTGTGGGGAGGGACAGGGAATGTCTGATATTTACGAACAGTGTTATTTAAAATATTCATGGAAATAAGTCTTAAAGGAGGATTCTTTGGAGACAAGCCTTTCTGAATAAATTGTTCTATCTGCATACCCATATATATTCATAGAGAGAGGGGAATTCTTTTTCTAATTTAGAGATCTAAGGGATCCTTGGAAAGTGTTTCACTCACAGGTAGAAGAAAAAGCTATCCTGAATCTTCCAAAATGTCGAATGTTTGAGGAAGGTGAATGCTAGAAAAATCCTCAGGCCTCAGCCCTTATGCAGCTGGATGACAGAACAGTGTCTATATGAAGTACACTGAATTACACCTGAAGTAGAAAACATGCCTTGTGTGTTTCCACTGCTTTCTGCTTTTTTATCCACAGATTGGGGTGATTAGCCCACTGCTGGGTTTGCAAAAGAATGAGATCTGTTTAAGATTCCACATTTCTCTGTGTTTGACACAGAAGAGTCTGATTGTGACTATCTTTGATTCATAGAAATACACCTTTGAAGCAGAAGTTTCATGGGGCCTTGTCTTAGTCTCTCTGATTTTTTTATCATTTTATCCTCGTTTGACAGAACTTACCATTCTTGTCCTTTGGGTTACCCCTTACATATTTCAGAGGGAGGCCTCTGAAATACATAGGAAACACCAAAAAAGCTTCAGCTTGCGTTTTCCCCGGTAGTTTGAGATAGCTGGGTGCAAAACTTATCTTAACTCAGAAAGCCCCAACCTGTGTTTGTGTAGTTTTCTTTACACACACATAGACATACCTATTTATGGATAGAAGATACATTTATATGCATCCTCTCCTACAGTTAGTCTAGGCACAATCATGTTAGCATTAATTGTGTTAGCTTTCTAGCGAGCCTGTGTTGAGGGACATGCTCTTCCACATGTGTAAGAATGTCTCACAGGTTAAGAAATGGTTTGAGTGCTGGAAAGCATTGCTGAACATTACAACTGCTGGCCCATGAGCACACCCAAAACACATGAGTATGCATATTTTCAAATTTATCTTTTCAGGTAATTTTTTAATTCTCCTTATTTTAGTGAAATGTTTCCTTGTGGTACTGGAGAGATTACTGGGGATGTTTCTATAATTTTCTGGGAAAATATCATTTAATCAGACTTAATTTTTTAGTCAAAAGTCAGGAATAAGCCTGGAAATAAGAAAACGAAATTCTGATATTTACAACAGCTGTTAAAACTATGGCATATGTGTGTGAGGTAAGGGGATGACACACATGCCATCTGACCCCATGTATTGCAAGTAGGTGCTCATGAAGCACATCACAGGGAGCTTTTATATTATCAGATATCTACTGTAGGCATAATGCAAGAACTATCACCAAATATATACTTATTGCTTTCTTTATGTTCTGATACATAAAACTGTGGATAGAGCTACGGTGAAATTGTGCAGTGTGCTCCATAAGCTGAATTCTATTTTCCCCTCCCATGTAAAATTATAGGCCCTGCATAAGCTTTCTCTGTTTACTTCTGAAGATCCCCTTGTAGAGCTAAAAAGCAAAAATGGGTCACAGGAGCAGCGGATGTAGTTGACCTTAGAAAGCAAAATATACCCTACCGTCATCCAATTGTGATGTAAAAAATCTAATTAGGAGATTATTTTAATCTGTTAGAGCTGTCTCTGCAAACATACGCACAGCAAAAAGAAATCCATTTTCTTAAAATAACTTGCCTTAGGATTCTAGAGTTAAAATGCTTGTTTGCTGAATAAAGCTATTAAATTATCTGTTTGCCTCACATATAGTAAGAGGGCTTAAACACAGTCTGCAGCTCAGCAGCAGCAGCAGTGCTAGTTTCTCTGCTTTGCACTGCCATTAGTCAGAGTTGGCTTCTATCTGTGGCTTTATGAAGCTTTGTTTCTGTCTAGGTTGAAGCAGGCTGGGTCTCACCTGTGATATGAACATATGCTCAATGGAAATTAGATCAAAGCCACTTGGAAAAGAGGAGGTTGCCATAGAATCATAGAACAGAATCATTAAGGTTAGAAAGGACCTCCAAGATCAAGTTGAACCTTTGACCAAAACCACCGAATTAGCTAAACCATAGCACTCAGTGCCATGTCCAGTCATTTCTTGAACACTTCCAGGGATAGTGATTCCACCACCTTCCTGAGCAGCCTGTTCTAATGCTTGATAGCACTTCCAGTGGAAAAAATTCCTCCTAATGACCAACCTGAACCTTCCCTGGCACAGCTTGAGGCCATGCCCTCTTGTCCTGTCACTGTTTGCCTGGGAGAAGAGGCCAACCCCCATCTTGCTATGCCCTCCTTTCAGGCAGTTGTAGGGAATGGTAAATTCTCCCCTGAGCCTCCCCTTGTCCAGACTAAAGCCCAGCTCCCTCAGCTGCTCCTCACAGGACTCACTCTTCAGACCCTTCACCAGCTCTGCTGCCCTTCTCCGGACTCGCTCCGGCCCCTCACTGTGTTCCTTGAGGTGATGGGCCCAGAACTGCACCAGCACTCGAGGTGGTGCCTCACCAGTGCCCAGTACTGGGGGACAGTCCCTGCCCTGCTCCTGCTGGCCACACTATTCCTGATCCAGGCCAGGATGCCATTGGCCTTCTTGGCCACCTGGGCACACCTTGGCTGATGTTCAGCAGCTGTCGACCAGCATCCCCAGGCTTTTTCCCACTGGGCAGATTTCCAGCCACTCTTCTCCCAACCTGTAGCACTGCCTGGGATTGTGACTATTTGGCAAATGGTTGTCACATTGGCCCATCTCCAGTTATCTGAGACCTCCCTGGTTTACTAGGAGTGATGATAAATGATGGAGAGGCTTGGCAAGCTCTTTTGCCAGTTCCTCCAGTACTCCTGGGTAGATCCCATCCTGCTTCATAGACTTGTGAATGTCTAAGTGGCACAGCAGGTCCCTAGCTACCTCCTAAAGGATTGCAGGGGAAGGGGGGTGGGGAAGGTTTTGCTCCCCATCCCTGTCTACCAGCTCAAGGGACTGGTTCCCCTGAGATTAACCAATCTTCATGTTGAAGACTGAGGCAAGGATGGCATTAAGTACCATGGCCTTTTCTTCATCCTTGGTTACAATGTTTGCCTCTGCATGCAATAAAGGATGGAGATTTTCCTTGGCCCTCTTTTTGTTGTTAATGCATTCATAAAAACACTTTTTATTATTTTTCACAGTGGTGGACAGTTTGAGTACTAGCTGAGCTTTTGCCATTCTAATTTTCTCTCTACATGACCTAACAATGTCCTTGTACCCTTCCTGAGCTGGCTGCCCCTTCTTCCAAAGGTAATAAACTCTCTGTTTTTCCCTGACTTCTAGTGAAAGTGCCCTATTCAGCCAAAGCTGGTCTTCTTCCCTGCTGGCTCACCTTTCAGCACACAGGGACGGCCTGATCCTGTGCTTTGTTATCCTTTGTGCCAGCAGCCAGGTTAAAGTGGGTGGTTTAGGTAGCACCTGTGTGCAAGGGCTCAAAGGCCCTGCAGTGCTGAAAGAAGCAGTGTGCAGAGTGCAGTACTCTGCTGTCACAGCTGAAGTGGGCTCTTGGGGAAATCTAGAGAGTATTAAATTCAGTGAAGCAGTTTTGTGGAGGAGTCTCAAAGGTGTCCTCAAAGCCCTGTGAAGGGGAAAGAAACAGTCAAGCACTGCCACATCCTTTTAAATTTTTTTTAATAATGAAGGCTGGATTGTTTCTCAGCTGCTACTTGGAAGAACAATCACAGGGAAGCTGTGATAGTGCTTACACAGAGTCATTGCCCAGCATGAGCACTGGTGGGAGGTTTTGCTGCATTGCTGTTTCAGATGCCCTTTACAGATGAAAATCTATAAGGAATCCAGTATTCATGCAGTTCGTAAGTGCAGGGGTATTTTTCTGATTTTAGGAGAGTGTTTTTATCTATGTAAATAAACTTCTTTTTTGGAAATTGAATTTCTTTCAGTGCCTGTGCTCTTTCTGATCGCAGCAGTCCCAAGCCCCCACTGATTTCATGAGCAGGGTGCTGCCTCTAAAGAGTGAAGATAGATCTCCACCATGACTAATCACTCCAGAATTTCATGTACCTCCTCAGTCCAAGTGGAGTTCTCCATACATTATTACTAGGTACTATTCTTTATCATGGTTCTACTCTTCTTTTTTATTATAGTGTTTTGCTCTACTTAAAGTAGTAGAGCTTGAATATTAACCACACAAATCTGTTAGTTTGTCTGAGTAATGCCCAGATAGGAAAGGATATTCCAGGATTGAAAATTAATTATTCTTTATTTATTTTGTGCTGCTACAGAATTTGAGGTTTATCTGTCCAGTGTCTTCTGACTGCATTATTTAAGTTGTTCTTTTCCTACAGTTTTGTCTCATATTCACCTGTCTAATTTAGATTTCAAAGCAGTATAAGGTTAACTCACATCCCTGAAACTGTTCCATTTAGGAAAGAAAGGTTCTTTCTATTTAGCTAGTGAAGGTTTTATAAACAAACCAGCCTGGGGAGATATAAGTGTATCCTTGTTCATCCTAAAATTAGAGGTGGTCCTAAATTGTGCCTGGTGAGCAATGTAGAAATTTTAAGGAAGTTTTGTATGTTGATTGAACTTCATGTATTAATGCCATACCTTAAATAGTTATTTTAAGTACTTTTAAATTCTGACTCATGTAGCACAGTGTTAACCTTGGTAATCAATCTAGTAGCCACTTTCTTGGAGAGCCATTTTTTTGTCCCTTTATGCATATTAATTAGGTGGTCTGTCATTGAGTTACTTCTCTTACAAGCAATGTCTCGCTGTCACTATCAACAAATATAACTAGCCAGGTTCAACGTAAAAAAATCTTAAAGACTACATACCAAGCACAATCTGTACAACCTGACTTACTGCCCTTTTTACCCACCAAGGTTTATTGGGTTTGGCTTCTTTATTACTTACATTTTTAGTCTCAGAAAAATAGTTATATTTTTCAAAGCAAATGGTAGCAGCCATTTTATCTGGCAGTCATCATCTCATTTACGGCCTTGCTCAACAAATTTTCTTGCTACTAGTAGTACAGCACTACTAATTCAAGAGTGGTGCAGGTCATATGTAGCAGGATACTTAGAAACATAAGCTACGAGTCTGTAGTACTGTGGGATCTCTCATTGAGACAGAAACTCTTAATGATGGGTGGCTCATTAAAGCACCATCAGGAGGAAGAGGAGAGGCCAGGCCATTGGCAGACTACAGATTTTATGGCCTTGACACGAAGGCTTGGATTTCCTTTTACAGCTGCTGCAGAAAGATTGCAGCATCCATCTGGGGTTTAGAGGAAGGCAAGAGAAGCTGGAGTGCAAAACTATCTCTTCCTCATTTGTTCAGCTGTAGTATTCATTTTTCAGAGTAGCAACAGGTTCAAGAACCCTGGGCTACACAGGAGTGTCAGAAAGCTGTCTGACTGCCTACTGCTGGCAACTCAAAGTGGGAGGATGTCACACCCCAGAAGTGTGTTTCTTCAAACCATCGGGTGTTAGTCCATTTACTCCTCACAACAGCAGTAGCTTTTTATAGCTAGTCTTATTTCTTGCTCTTTAACTTAAGCAGAGTTAATGGAGGGATACTGAAAATAGCATGAAACTGTTGATCTGCAAAATATGGAAAATGCTTCAAGTTTGGTTTTCCATGAATATTCTTTATGCAGAACTATTGCTTTATTATTTGATCCCGAGTAAGCAGCGCAGCCAGTTCTTACTGTTTGGCCTTAAATATCCTGCTTCAATCACTTGCAAGCCTGGTATATCAGAAGAAAATGCACATTCTTAAGGATCCCTTTCTACCAGGGTTGGCCATGGCTGATGCCAACCCTTCCCCAGTGGACTTCTTCGCTTGAGGTTGAAATTCCTTTTCAGTTCATAAAATGTGGACCTGACATGATTTTCTGAAACAATCTAATCTCTTATCCAATGTTTTTTGTTGACACATTAGGCTAAAATATCCTGACATATTTTCCAAACCTTGTCTCTTAAAATCAGACAAAATCTCCTTCAATTAATATGATTTCCAGAAACAACATTCTAGAAGAATAGTGACAAATGAGATTTTAAAAAATTATCTAATCCATGAGTGGTTTTACCTGTGTAATTTTTTGTAGAGGTTTGAGTAATCTGCAATGGAGGCCCCCCAGTCTTCCCATAAAATCAGTTCTATTACTTCATCATTCTTATAATCAGAGTGTGCTTTCCAGTATCTGACTTCCATTTCCTTTTCAATGCTCTCCCAGATACTTATCATTCATAAAGAAATTACTCTTCAATCATTTAAATCCCATAAAGCAGCAATAAAGTAGGAAGTTGACACAGGTAGCAAATTCCAATGATTTGTTTATTTTTTAACAGGCCCATGTATCTGATATTTGGATTTATATGTCAAGTTTCCATTTTCCTTTTGAAGGTAAAAATTCCTGGTGATTATAATGAGTCATGAACCTGAAAAACAGAGCATACAATTCTGTGGTATCTCTACTAAAATGTAATGGGAGTTGCTGAATTAAAAAACATAAAAATAGGAGATCCTGTATTTTTTAAGGAAATGGCAGCAGAATGGATTTGCTTTTATAAAATCCATATCACACACTGTTAATCAATATATTTTATCATATCTGAATGGTAAACCTAATTGTATCATAGTAACTAAACAGTTTTATATAAACTAATGTCTAACAGTAAATCCATCTTTTCTTGGAAAAAAATAGTTTGAAAACACAGTATTGTGATAAATGATGCAACAGTCAACTACCTTCATTACATGCAAGTCAAAATTAATAGCCAGATTCAATGTTAATGACTTTCTTATTCAAAAGAGATGTTTTTCCTTTCTACTGCTTTTTGGTGCTGATAAAAGTGTCACAGGAAGTAGCCTCCAAAGAAAGGAAACTCACAATTTTTCATGCATGATAGTGTATCAAGTGCAAAATTAAATGGTGCAGACAATGAAAGGAACTGATCTCTGTGATAACATAATCTTAAAATAAAACCAGAAAGCTGTTATTTTGCTCTAAGGTCTGTTTTCTGCTGTCATCTGAGAAATGGCAATGCATCCTTTGCCACAGGTTAACCAGAAGTGTTGATGCAGAAGAATGAGCTTCTTTAGGCAAGTCAGACTTCTACTCTGGAAGAACTGGATCCTTCGGAAAAGACAAAAGGTAAAGTATTAGTCTTTGGATTTCAGGTTTGAACCATGCACATATTGTGTACCAGAAGACTTGTGGGTAGTAATATTCTTATATTTTCACATAAAAAGATCTGTTCTTAGAAAACATCATGAGCACCATTCAGCTCACATAGCTTTGATTCCGAATTTTAGATTTGCTGTTCACACTCAGCTGCTCTTAGACATGATTCTAGTTAGGACCTTACCGTTCTCACAGATTTTGTCTTTTTTAGTATGGCTGAATGACTTAAGCAAAGCAAAGCAAAAGACACAAGTTTCAAATCCTCTTAGATCTTACAGTATCTTATCTTACAGCAAACTTACCTATTACTTTTCACCTTAATTCACCTTATTTTCATTGCTCTTTTTACTTTTTCTTTAAGCTATATTTTCTTAGAATGAAACAAAACTTCAGACTAGGTTCTTAGTTATATGATGTACTTCAACTACTTCTGCCCAGCAAAGAAGTCCCTTTACCTGGTTTCCATTTTTTTTCTCTGAGGTCCTATAGATCCAGACTACCTGTTTCAAATGAAAAATAATTTTTAAAATATTACGGCATCTGTGAGACTGTAACAGTCATGCAAACAATTTAGCCATAGTAACAGTTTAATAGGCTCAAACTGAACCATGGGATGAGCTGAAATATTTACCCTATGCTGACCTGATTTTAGTCAGTAGGAATGGCTCACATGCTGAAATTTCCAGGATCAAAGGGTTGTGTCATTTTCTTCATAGACAGTTTGGATGTTCTTTCCTTCATAGCTTCCAATGCTTGTTGTCATCAAGAGCTGATGCATGTAACATTGTAGCTCATGATTTATTGCAGCATGACAGTTGCCAATTCACACTTGAGTTATGGACTGCGTTTTGAAGCTGGTCTTCAGCTACTGGTTGTCAAGGAACTGTGGTAATTTGGTTCTCAAGTTCAGAAAAAACAATGCCAAAGAGAAAATCCATGTCTTTCTGATCTTCAAATGTATGTACTGAGAGAAGTGGAAGCCACTGGTTTTTAATTTTTAACAAATGTATATTTGTAGAATTCTTCAGTATTTTCAGTATATGAAATACTGTGTTATTTGTGCAAATCTGTCTAGATATGAGACACAAAGTGCCAGCTTGGCTTTCAGGAATTCTCTTCTCTTTTTGTTTAATTTTTCCTATAGAATTTTCAAAAATTATAATTGGTGTTTCCAGGTGTTGTTAGAGATCCTCTTCTCCGATGACCCTTCCTAGCATGTAAGCATAGTGATTTAATCTACAACTGAGAAATATTTTCTCCACCTGAAGTGTAAAATTTTTTAGAGCAGATTCATTAAAAATAATTTCTTGTTTAAGAATATAAACCTGTCTGCTTATTTGTCCTCACAGAGAAACCAAGTAGCCAAAACAAAAATTCATACTGTCAAACGTAGCTATAAAATGTGTTTTGGGAAAATCAGGCTGTTTTTTTGTTAACCATCATGCAGTACCATAAATGGAGATACATGCAATCATCTACTCCAGTTCATCATTTAGTCTAATCTACTTCACAAGAGGAAAGATTTCATTGCAGAGGCAACAGCTGATCTACAGCCAGTTTAAGCTTGTCACATTTATATGGTCTTACCACTGTGCTTGCTCCATTACAGCTCTGTCTGGATGTTACATTTCTCTGTGCATGTTTCTGGGATTTCTGGCTATTCATCTTGTGTTTCTGCAGGCTTATGGGCTGCTTTCTGATACTTCTAGTGAATTCTGAGACACCTTTGTGTCCTATGGATAACGTCCACAGGAAAGAATAAGAGTGCTGACAGCACTGGTCTGTCCTTACCACACAACACATTATGTACCAGGTTGAAAGAAAGCTTCCCTTGGGCTTTAGACTTCAATCTTTTCCAAACTAGTTAACTCAGACAGAAAGGAATTACCAAATTCAAGTCTGAGGATTTTGTATTTCCTGGGGATGAAGAAAGAATCAACATGTGAGCATTAATTCAGATTAATTCTGCAGCAAAGGTGGGCCAAGGAGTCTCGCCAGTTCTTGCTGCTCTGAGTTTATGTGCGTGTAGTGCTTGTCCCACATGGCTTACCAAATGGATGGCCATGGATGTTGATCAGACCTTGTGGGCCCAGCTGGGAAGGGTCTGTGAGCTGTGCACAACAGCTGTCAGGTTTCCCTCTGTAATAATTGTGTAATCTGCCCTTTGCTGCTGGTAAGATTTTGTCTGGATTTAAAAAGATCAGGCATGCATAGCTTCCTCAGTGGTGGTGGGTGGGTTTTTCATTATTGTTCTGTTTTAAAAAATAAACACTTAAGATGAAAAATATGAAATAGCAAATTGTTGTCTGGTATAAAGCTTTCTACCCTTTTGCTCTAAGAATATGTTATGCTTAACTAAAGCTATTAGACAAAGTTATAGTGAAAAAACAGGGCAGCTCCAAAAAAACTGTTCTTTTGCTGTGGAGTGCCTTCTGCCCAAAACAACATTCACATGTAACCCATCTTGGTTTTCGCTCTGCTGCTATGTGCATTATTATTACATATTTGGTACCTGGCTGGGGAGGAGGGAGCAAAGGTAAAGAAGCAAGGAGGGCCTTCCTGTGCATGTGCTGCAGCCCCGGTTCTGAAGGTAAATTGTCCTCGCTCTTACAGGGAGGAGCAAAAAAGTGCCACGTGTGTGGACACAAAAATCCCATTGCTGTTCCTCAGAGCCCAAGGCCTGTGTTACAGGATCAAAGGATTGTAGTTTCAAACCTCTGCCAAAACACACAGAGGCAGTAAAACAAACTGAAACACAGGAGTGGAGGAAACAGACCGAGAAGCAGGCAGGATGTTGCTCTGTGGTAAAGCAGCACCCTTGATTTTCTGTCATGACACAGGAGCCGGTGACTGTTTTAAGTGTATTGAAAGATATGGACAATAAAGTGGCCTTTGATAGGGTCTTCTACATTCTTGAATAAGGTGTTTGATCTTAATGCATAGATTTCTACAGATATTAGGAAATTAGTAACATTGAAATGAATGATGACAAAAAGAAGCAAAAGTGAAGGTCAAAGAATGTAAAGCTTATGCTGAAGTCTTTTACCTTTGGGTAGTACAGTGTACTGACAGCCTGCTAATGAGCCCAGCAGTGTTAAATTGTGGATTAAAAAAACTCTTTTCCCCTCTTATATCTAATCCTTGTTGTAGAGTCAAGCACTACCTGCTGTCTCTTTTTACCTCAGTCAGGATGCTTAGCTATTTCTTTAGAAGAGGTGGAAAAGCCACTGAGCACTGGTGATAATGGTGATGAGCACTGGTTAATGGTGATGCTTCATGGCATTCTGATTAAATCCTTGCCCTTTTGGATGTCCTTTTCAAATGGCGAAACAGGCAAAGGATAGCCATGGGCACATGCTACACTGGGCACTCCTGCTGTGAGGAGTGTGTGGCTCCCTTTAGCCACCTAGTGACTCTATGGTGATCTATTTGTAAAATTTATTTTTAATTTATTTTTCTCCTTTTTTTGCAGCTTCGTTTTCTAGTGGAGCTTGTATGGCCTCTGTCATTGTTTCTTGCACTTGTCTGGCTGAGGAAAGCTAATCCACTGTATCGTCAACATGAATGTAAGAATGTTTAAGATGTTATCATGATCTGACTTGTTCTAGGTAACGGCCAGGTGTTCTCAGACAGAAGTACTGGGACCTGTTTGTGGAGTGTTACTGTCCAGTGGCAAAAGAACAGAATTTGGTTTGAGTAGCTCAGTTATTTATAGCCATGTAGTGTAAGAATTACCAGTAAGACGATAAAAAAAAGGGTCTAGTTTTCCTGTGAGATGCTTTCTGGTCAGAACCTGAGGTCTCAAGGTTCTATCAAGTTTTGGATTTCTGGAATTCTGTTACTAAGAAAGTACTATCTCACTACCTATTTAAAAAACCGCTCACATTACTCAGAATTAATTTCTGTTGAAAATAGCCATATTGCTTATATTGGTGACTTCTTTTTCTCAGTAAAATATAAACCTTTATGATTCCTATCACATTCCTTCTGTAGAGAGCCAACTTATCTTGCTATTTATATTCACAAAGGCTGCATTAGAGAAGACACCTAACAATTTCGATTTTGTGTTTTGATACTCTAGGTCACTTCCCAAACAAGGCGATGCCATCAGCAGGAACACTGCCATGGTTACATGGCATCTTCTGTAACATGAACAATCCCTGTTTCCGCAGCACAACCCCCGGAGAGGGTCCAGGTGTAGTGTCCAACTACAAAAATTCCATGTAAGCAGAGCTGTATGCGTGAGACTGGGTTGCAGCAGTACAGGCCTGCTAGAGCACTGTTGATAACTTGCTCTTGGCACCTGTTGGGTGTTCATGGACATGAATGTCCATGAACATGAAGGTGAGGATGGAGTATCCTCACCTTGCTTAGAAAGGTCCCTCACTGCACCAAGAAATGTTTTAAAGAGTTGTTCTGTGCTGTGAATGAAAAAGGAAGATAATAATATACCAGTGTGCAAACAGTGGAAGACAAAAATTTTCAGTTCTAGCATTTTGGTTTCATGCTAACAATGGTCAGCAAAGTTGAAACATCTCACAATGATAGCTTTGGGCCTTTTAGAGAGAGACTTCAGTACTAGTCTCTAGGGAACACATGTTCACTTAATAAAATCCATGCTTTCTACTGTTGAATGCTTACTGAATGTCTTGAGACAAATCTTTTTGATAAAAGAGCATGGAACCCCTAAGCCTTCTTTTCTATCACTAGAGTTGTCCCTTCTGAATGAGAGCTTTGATGAAGTAGCAGCAAATAAGAACTGCCACTTCTTAGGTAGCACCTGTTTTGGCTATATACTTGTGAGACTTTTATCAGTACATAACCTTCAGATAATAAGCCTGTTTGCAAAATGGGAGGATGGGAGATTTCCAGACTGTTACTGAAAAAGCACTGTAGGAGTGTTTTATTGCACTGTTTGTTACAGCTGAGTCATGAAAGAAAATATAGCAGACAAGGACCCTTAGAGTGAAAAAACCCTGTCAGCCTAAATATAAGAAATACTCCAAATCTCCCTTTGCAAAGTCCACTTTGGAGCATCCAATGATTAAAATTAATGAGCTAATAATGTGAAGGCCATTGAAGCTCCTGCCATGTGAAAGTCTGTAACTTGGGCTTAATTTACCATTTGACCTTTTGTTCCTAGTGAACAGGATTTAAAATAGTCAGCTGAACATTTTTGGTGGGTGAAGTGGTTTTGTTCACTAATTTGTTGGACCAAAATCCCATCAATCAACTCACTTCCAACCCACCACAGTGGAGTACAGTCAAACACACAGTGAAGCTAGAGGGTTCTGTTTTCTATACATTCTGGCTTTTCTAGGTTGCTTGTTACAGAGCAAACTGTCACTTTGTCGGTCCCAGTGAATTCAGTGATTTCCAGCAGAAGTAAATACATTGTGTTTTCTGAAAGAATTTAGTCCTTCCTGTCTGTTGTTTCCTGTAAGCTAAAATGAGTCGTGTGAACTGAGATACACTGTTGCATGCATGGAAAAACATAACACTGTTGAAGAAGTGTAATGGCCTTACCTCATAATAAGAATTTTTTAATGCTTTTTCATAAATAGGGGAACTGATTGCATCCTTGCTTGATCTGTGTGTTCTAACCCAGAACCAGTAGTTGAACAGCTGCCTGTGACCATTTGTTACTCGTGTTTTCCTGCTGCTCCTTGAAGAAATATTCTGAAGGCACCTAAGAAATTGGAGGGGACTGATGGAGAGGGGAAGGATGTTTTTTTTTGTGAATGATTCCATGTCACTTGCTAGGCTGAGCAGGGCTGCATGTGCCCAGAGTGCCCATTCAACGGCTGGAGCTGGGCCTGGGCTAGAACCAGGGCAGATTTGCACCCTAAGTGTGAGATGCACGCTGTCTAGGGAAGGTTCTGTCTCCCCAGCAAGACCTGCATGGCCAAAGAAGAAAATGTATGAATGACCAATAGCCCTCCTAAACCTTCTGTGGACTTTCAAATCTAACTGAATCCCAGACTACCTGAAACTGAACACAAAACAACTTTTTTTTTTTCCTTATCCCTAATACAGAGAGAATCAACTTTGCTTTTTCTTTTCCTTTTTTTTTTTCTTTTTTCGGATTTTTTTTTATTGTTTGTTTGTTTTTTGGGTTTTTTTGACTTGGAAGGTTCTCAAGAGTCATCAGTCTTAAATTATTGTTTCTTTGTTCTGTCTCCTTTCAGCCTTGCAAGGGTATATAAAGATGCTCAGGAGCTTTTACTGGAAGCCCCTGAAATCCATGACCTTGGAAGAATCTGGGAAGAACTGATCATTATGACTCAGTTTATGGAAACAATGAGAACTAATCCTGAAAGAATTGCAGGTAATTGTTATGTCTATATCCTTTAGAGGATTTAATTTTTCCTTCTGAGAGCTGGATAGTAGTTACTCTGTAGGCTGGCAACATTATAATATATTTCACATGTAGCTGTTACTCTGCTTACTGTTAGGGTAAGTTAAAATCTGTTCAGCAACAAACACCTGTCATTTAAGAGAAAAGAGAGGCAGTCAGCTCCATTCTACAACCATCTTCCTTAAATAACAGTAGAGAAAACTCGAAACACAAAAACATAATGGCTATCTCACCACACGAAGTAAAATGTGGCTGAAGAAATTTCATTAATTATTATTGCAGTAAAAGCAGAAGCAGTGAGAAAGTGTCACTGGAAGATGCAGAAGAAATGGAAAACTAGGAACATGTCTGAATATATGCCAGGAGCTTAACCCAGAGAAGTGCTTAGAGGTACTTTGTCACAGTGTTAGATAAAACAGGTTTGGAACAGCGAAGAAGGAAACTCTTGATAATCTGTTTAGAAAGAGAAAACATTGAACACTTCTAAACAGGATTGCAAATTCATTGCATTAACTTTTATTTAAAAGAACCTGCCAAACTCAAAACACAGTCCTGGGGAAAATAGGGAATGCTATAGTAATAAAGTTTTTGGACATGAAGCACAGAATTTGAAAAGCTACTCCTAAAACTAAAGGTACGAAAATGGTCTGGCTTTGTGAATTGATCTGTCCCATTTGCACATCCTTTGTCACAGGAATAGTATTCTTAGTAAAATTAAATAGTCACTCTCCATATATTTTTGATAAGGTGTGTACCAACCATCTGACACACAGGCTCCACTATCCTATCAGAGGCTTATAACTAGAAGTGAAAAAGGGATTATTTCATTGTAAATAACAGTGAGATAACCAAATGCTCCAGAATGTAAGCAACAAGAACTCGAGTATAATCTGAGCTGTTGTTTGTATCCAGCCATAGAAATCAAACCTGGCTCTTTAGAGGTGAGGAAAAGCATGCCATGCTGTGGGTTTGCTATGTATTGCTAAGGGACCACACGCCATGGTTTAGGACCTTGCCTTTGCATCCCATATCAACTTCACTCATGAAAAATAGAGTACATTCCCCCCAGTCCTGTGAAATATAATGATAATATTCCTTCAAGAATCTGTGGGGTTTTAAAAGTTATTTACTTAAAAAAAAATAGAAGTTTGGAATTTCCTATTGTACGAAACAAAGTTAAAAAGTCAGTTCTGGAGCTGAACTAATAAAATACGAATTAACATCTTTCTTCATAGAGGAAAAGGTAAGATTGGCTATTTAAGTTGTCTGTATTTATAGCTTACTACTATTGCTTGTAAGTAATAATCTTAATAGAATAGCTGCAAAGTTGAGCAAGGAAAAATTTGCAAATGTCAGAATTGTGATTGCTCCCTCTGCTAATTCCTGAAATCAGATCTACCTCTTGAGTCCTCCTTCCTTGTCCCAGTCTCCCCTAGCACTGACACTTTGTATGAGATGTGTGGTGTGCTTTTTCCTCCACACTGCCTAGATGCCAGGAAAGGCATCAGTGAGAATATGAGGGACAGACCCCTGCTATTGTTTTCAGTGTTTACTGCTTGAATAAATACGTGGAGGAACAATTGAAGAAGTCCTCAGGCCTTACAGCCTTAGGCCAGAATATGCTTGGTGCAGATGGAATTGTGGAAGTTAGTTGGCAAACTCTGATAAGACTCAGCTCACAGAATGGAGTGCATGTTTATTAGAAATGCCTAAAGTTACATTCCCTATGTCAATAGGATACACACTGCTCCTGTCAGTTTCAGTTGCCTGTTCTAAAAACTAGAAGAATTAGAGCTTTTTAAGCATTCTTTACCAAAGTCTGTTGATGCTTTGTGAGGTACTTTTAACAAAGGTATAAATTAATGAAGTTATAATAAGTATTCTATGTACATGAGCAACATGAAGTTTCCAGGCTTCCTCTTGCACCATATTGAGGCAGAGTTCTCACTGATAAGATTTGTAGCAGAGACAAGTTAAAAAAGATTGGAACTGTTTGAATTTAGGAGCAGCAGTATTTTGAGTATTGTTACAGACAGTATTAGGGAAATTAGGTGGCCTCTTACATGTGTCTAATTTTACAATGGGTGGTCTCACTGGTTTGCCTGAAGAGCAGTTGTTAATCTAGTTTAATATGAAGCACAAGCTACACTTTATGCTTCTCCAAAGAAACTGATTTTTTTCTAATGGAAGATTTTTAAGGGTCACTTTTGCAATGCTAGAAAATAAGGTTAACTAAATAAAATTGATTTGATTGACAGTGAGTGATAAATTAGTATAAATGTAAAGGGTTGACTAAAGTTATTTACACAAGGCCCAGAAGAAAGGACACTAAGAACAGTAGCATACTTCAATCTGAACATTTAAAATAAAGCATTACATCAGAAAAAGGCAGACACTTTCAAATGCAGTCAGTGCTGCTTTCAATGTGTCCATTGCTGTAGCCCTAGTCTGAAACATCTTTGAGAGATCAGATATGCAGAGTCAGAACACTCAGCATTTTCTGATTATCATTTCCCAACAAAGGATTAAAATGATTTTGAATTGCAAAAATAATTTTAGTCCCAGTTAGTCGTGACTAAGTATAAGAGCCAAAGCACATTCCTTTTTCAGGTTTAAGCCAGGATATGAGTTGTTCTTTAACTTCCTTTGTTTGGTATCTGACTGATCTGTGCATTTCTTTTTTTCATCCAGGAAGAGGAATACGAATTCTAGACATTTTGAAAGATGGGGAGACCCTCACTTCCTACTTGCTAGAAAATGTTGGCCTCACAGATTTTGTTGTTTACCAGCTTATTAATGCTCAAGTGCGTCCTGAACAGGTGGGTAGAGTTTAACAGTTATCAAGTCATCACCTGTGAGGAAAGAATCTCCTGAGTTGTATGTGCAAAGTAGCCTCAGTTAAAGCCTTGGGCCCAGAGTAACTGATGCCTTATGGGTTGTTTGTACAATTTCTCCCTTTGTGTTTTGTGACTCTAGAGGAAGAGATGTTTGATTTGTCTTTTTAAAAAATTGTGAATATGCATTAAATATTAATAAATTATTAAATAAACATCAAAGTGCTGTTGTTGTACCCAAATAATGAGGAGCATCAAGAAATAGTACTGGCAAGCAGTGCATCCATCCCCATGACTGAAGAGTTGACTTTGAAGCATAATGCAGCTGTGCATCCTTTTGAGATAATAGTCCTGATGAAAGAAGAGCTATTGGAATTTCTTAATTTATAATTTAAATTCTCTGCCCTAATGTCAGCATGGTGGCTTTTCAGTATTGTCTCACATGAATAGGTGGAAGTGGAGAAGCAGACCCACTCTCTTAGTTTCTGATTGAAGAAGAGATCTGCTCAGAAAATTCAGTGTGAAAAGTACAGGTCAAATCCCTCCTGAAGCAGCTAAGCAGGGAACTATGTTTGACCAAGTCCAGGCTGTCTCTGCTTCTGTATATACTGGTGACTGGGAGCTCTGTGAGGAATGCTGTATTAATGAATGAGTGTTGCTGAATTGGAATTCTGAAACAATTCCTACACTGCATTAGTGTGTGGGTGGAAGCAAGTGAATAAATGGGGCTGAAAGACACAATTCCTGTGTTTCACTGCCACATAAAATGCAAATACTGAAACTGTGTGGGCAGAAAGAGTGAGGGCATTCATGACCTTTCATGCAGTTCCTCTTCTGCATCACAGGTTCCAGCTGGTGTGACCAGTAGCCAAATTACTTATATGCTGTACTTTTTATTGGTACCTGGAGAAGCCCTCCCCTCTCCTCACTTTATCAGGAAGCAATACCATACCACAACATCATACCAAAGCCAGTGTCAGTTGATACATCCTATGTACCTCACACTCCCATGTCAGCTGAGATGTTGAAAATTTGTTTCCTTGCTGCTTGTGATAAGGAGAATATATACAGATATCCTGCCGGGTTTCTCTTTCTCTAGTCATCCCTAACCTCTTTTACACCAGAGATCTGCTGTGTCAGGAGAACTGAGTGCTGCTGTGCTAGACTATTATCTCCCCAGTGGCATTCATTCATCTGCTGTTAAAAATTCTACTTGCCAGTGTATGCAGGACTAAAGTTTTCAACACCATCACCGAAAGAATAATTGAAACATGCTGAAATGTAGAGTCTTTCTGCCGTATTTTTGGTGCTGATGTAGAAAGAGAGGTAGTTCTTTGTATGCTGGAAATTAATGGAGCATTGGTTAGAGGAAGCTGGAGGAGATCTGGTGTTAAATGCTTTTGCTGCCCTCTAAACAGTTTTCTTGTTAGCAGTAATTACAGGGATACAAGATCGTCTCACCAGAGCTGATGTACAGCTATGAGGAAAGAAAGTGCTGTAAATACTTCTTTCAGGTGAAAATTATGCAGAAAAACCAATCTTATAATTTTAAAGACACAACAAGAGAATTATTTTCAGTGGGAATTGAACACTTCATTTTCTGTGGGAGATAAATTGCTTCATTCAATTAGCCCTTCTTGATAAGCAAGTTGCTTGGGCTGGACTTACGATGGTAGAGGTGGAAGCTTCAGAGCCATGACTAGACCCTAGGTCTGTGGTTGTTTTAATACTCAGCTGTGATAGTTCATCCCTAGTTCTTCATGCTGCTCTGCCCTCTGTTTGCCTGCATGTTTCTGTACACCCCTTCTCCCTGCCTCTGATGGCACAGAGCTGATCAACCTGAAAGCAACTTGTTTACAAAAGCCTGACTGTTGCCAACAGCTGGCTGGAGATCTAGGTCTGAGCCGCCTGGGAGTCAGGAAATGACACACAGAGCTGAAAGGCAAACCTGATCAAACAGCCAACTAGCTGAAAAAATAATTTGGACTTCATCTTGCCAGCTTTGGCCAAACAGTGACACATTGATCAAAAAAAAAAAAAAGTATTGAAGTTTTCCTCTGAGGGTCTGCTTTTTTGAGTCATTCTAAGATAAAGATAAGAAACTGATGTTAAAACACAATGAGAAGTTCAGGAAAGATTAGCAGCAGCACACCCTACCGGAAAAATTGGAAGGGCGGAGGTTTGATGTTTTTCTAATCCCATCTGTTCATGAACATTATTGAAATGCAGTTACAGTTTGTAAATAACAACTCCTTTTTTTTTTTTTTTTTTTCTGTGTTTATCATTCCCAGTGATGTAAATGTCACTGTTTCCTCATTTCACAAGTCAGAGCAAGGTTCCCAGGCTGCCTCCCTGTGCAGCCCAGTTTCATTGCAGTTGACACTGCCTGATGAGGACCATGCCAAATGAGTGTATGTGGTTAAAAATGCTGTTCTTATCACACACGTCCCCATAAGTGACTGAGCAAATAAGCAAATTATTACACTGACATAAACTAACTTAATTCCAGTTCCAATTTGAGGGAGGGCAAGGGTATGTGGTTTTGGAGGTTTTTTGCAAGACAGACTGGATCTGTCAGTTGAATTCCTTCTTTTGCATTCTGCCTCTCTCCACACTGTCTAACTTGTGTTAACAATGCCTTTATATAAGTACAGCTCTAGTGCTGATAGGGCCTCTCAGATACTTCTAGAAATTCACATCCCTTTTTTCATCATAATTCCAAAACACAATCTGTGTGTAATTCAGATGCCTTTCCTTTTTTGTCAACTGCAGGTCCACAAGCTGAAACTCAGGGCAGTCAAGGCAGATAAAATACAATGTTATTCTAGACCTCTCTACCTCTGCCTTTTGTATTCTAGATGCTGACTTTCCATAGCCACACTTGCACTTTGGTTGATATCTTCTGACAGATGAAGCAATTAATGAATAACTCCTCAGTCTACTTTGAATCTACTCTCCAAAGCAACTAAATTAATTTTTTCCTCATTCGTCTGTGTTTTTAAATACTCTCTTTACAGGCACCACCAATCAAGTCTTAGCTGCTAACTGTAGGAGATTTGCACATATAAAATTTTTAGAATTATGAATTTTTAAATCTGTTTCGATAAGAAATAATAAATATGCACCTATGTCTGACTTGGTATAGGTGTGGTGTGTTTTTTCAATCCATATGTCCTAAAGATTGAAATGCTTAGCAGATTATTTTTCTAAAGTAAATTATTTTCTGGGTAGATTTTGACAATTTCTTTATTTTGCAGCTTATTAAATACATTTAGTCTAATGATATTAAGTCAGTGCATAGTTCTTGTGTGAAAGTCTGTGTTCATCTCAAATACTGTAGGCATTTACAGTCATCACAGTGTTCTGAGCTGTTTTCCTTAAATTTGTACTGTGAAAGGAGATGGACGGAAGATGGGAACATTAGCTTGCGAGCAATTTCCAGTGCTACTTTTTATTATATTGCCATATATTCTGTGCTTACCACAGCCATTATTCCCTGTCATTCTGCACAGCCATACAGACATGGTTTACAAAGCCATTTGACATTAAACACACTCATCTACTGATTACCACTTCTAATATAAACACAGAATAGAAAAAGCCCAAATTTATATCTTTAATGTTTGACTAATGGGAACACATTAGTTGATAGTTAAACAAATGTAAATGCAGAATAACTCTATAGAAATCAGTATATTTACATGGGATTTACACTGTTGTTCTTGAGCAGTGTGAAAGTTTCATAACAGTAAGTGAATCATTGGTTTTGGTTGCAGTTTGCCTATGGTGTCCCCAGCTTGACTCTGAAGGACATTGCTTGCAGTGAGATGCTTCTGGACCGCTTTATTATCTTCAGCAGCCGAAAAGGTCTCCCTTCTGTACACAAGGCCATGTGTGCCCTGTCCCAGGACAGTCTACAAAGAGTGGAAGATGTCTTGTATGCAAATGTTGATTTCTTTAAGCTATTTCGGCTGGTAAGTATTAACACAATTATCCTGCCTTATTGTGGTTGTTTTTATTTTGGCTTATATTTCATTGCCCTTCAAGAATTTTTTAGTTATACTTTACCAGTTTTCCAAGCGGTCTTACTAGATTTACCCCTGCAAATGTAAGGTTATGGATGTGTGATTTTTAACCTACCATCAGCAGGACACTAGACAGTTCTGAGTATGTTTTGGGATGAAACAGATGAAATTGACAGTACAGCAGAACTAATAGATTCAAATGCAGTTTTTAAATCAAAGTTTGTGTTGAAATATTATCTGGTCTTTCCAGTCTGTGTAGCAAAACAGTGTGTGGCAAAACCTACAGGGACCTTGCTGAGGATTCTGAAAATACCCAACACATCCCATTCTGTCTTTGCTCCTTCCAGCATGACAGAAGTTTATGCTGCAGTCAAAGTCATGATGCAGCTTGAGTTGACATAGCCATGTGAGCCGTTTTCAAAAAACCCAAAACAAACAGATTAGGAAGTTGTACTGGCTTTCATCACTCTTCTATAAAAGCTTTTCCTTACCTCTGGTCATTTTCATTGCCCTTCTTTGTCTTCTTGTTTCTACTGTCACCTTGCTATAAATTAACCACATCTACAGCCTTGGTTTAGTATGGAGGTATTATGCCACTTTTTATATATATATAAACATAGGTTAATCTTACTACTTTAAAATATGTAATAAAACACAAATTATATCAAATAAATAAATATATATATATATAATGGCATATGTTTCTAGTATTTCATTTGTATTCTGCACGCTGAGACAGTGCTTTCAGACAACTATTCATATGGTCTCCAAGGTCTCTTTCCTCATAATAGCAAACTTGGAGTCCATCACTGTGTATGTATCTTTCATGTTTGTTTTCCCTATGATCATGCTTTGCATTTTTCAACACTCAATTTAATTTGCTGATTTTCACCTTGTAATTTAATGTCATGAAACCATCACATTGTCAGTTTGCTTTATAGGAGCAGGCCGGATATATGGAAAACTCCTAAAGTTGCATAGGAACTATTGATTGGACTTTTCTGCCACAGCAGTGTAGCATCATGATTAATTTAACATGGATTTTCTTCAGTTCTGAGTTGCCCAGAACTGGGAACAGGGGATGCCAGAAGCTGTAATTGACACACCAGCAAAACACAGTTTGATTATTGTAGCACTGATAGTCACTCATTGTGCCCATGTGATTTTACCAATACTGATAAGAATTTGTGGTCAGCTTCTGAAAGCTACTGTTTTCCATTCCTAAAAATATATTGTCTTATGTTTTCATATATCTTATGCTTGCTGGAAGTAGCAGAGAATTAATGCTACAGTATTTTTAAGATATATTTTCAGTATTTAAGGACTTCATGTGAATATTCACAATGTACTGCCCAGCTTTTTTACAGGTTTACAATTCCTGTTCCTCAGAGTTTGAAAAAGGCCAGGTTAATGCTCCAAGAACCCTGTACAATATTTGCACAGAATGGTTCTCCTTAGGGGACAAGGAAAAAAGTGTGTTTTGAAGTCCTGTGTGTATTCTTTCTGCCTGAACCACAAGTGACAGATCAGAACACACTAACATGAGCTTTCCATAAAAGCTCTTGCCATTGTGACTCCCTGCCAGGTACCTACATAGTGCAGCTGTCTTCTGCTTTCTTAACCACCTACTGACTGAAGGGAGTGGCAGGCAATCAGCTGGGTGAATAGGCATTTTTGGGGAAAGCTTTTTAGGGCCTTGTCTCATAAATATCACAGCCTAGCTATCTACAAGTCCAGCTTTATAATTTGTAGTAATAGCAGAAGAAATGCCTGAGAAAGCCTCAAGAGTGCCAGCTCCAAATGCATATGTGATTCTTTAGACAGCTGACAAAGAAGGATGCAGTGATGCAAACAAAGTGGTATGTGATGGCACACCATGGTGTCACCTGTTTCTTTTAAGCCACTGATAAAAAAAAATGCTAACTTCTGCTGAAAAGGCAGTTTGGTCAGTCTGCAGGAACTTGGGAAAGTAATGGTTTCTGTCAGGTTTGACAGACAGTGAGGACCAACTGTCTCCAAAATCAGGAAGTCTCTTAAGTATAAAGTACTACAAATTATTTATCTCCATAGCTAATGGAGGTTTCTGTATCAGACCTTTGCTAAATTTGGAAGTTACCAAGAGTCTGTATATCTCACTGGAAGAACAGCCTCTGTGAGAAGCAGCTTCTCAAATGTCCCAGTGCTTGCATTCCTCCTCCATTTTTGCACCTTTTGGCATGGTGGGCTTAGATGAACAGAACAAATACCAAGATATAGTTTAAGTGGCCTGTGTTTGTTTCAGCTATGTATGAGAAAGAACATTTACACAGGCTACTGTGTGAGTCTGCACATGGGTACTGTATTTGTGGCCCCATAAGACAGGCTTGTAAGATATTGTTCCAAATAACTCAAAAGTATTTGAGCTACAGAGATGCCATTTGGATTTTCTTCTCATTGCTATAGCAGTTGTCATGTAGAAACTCATCTCTACTTTTTATGTATTCATAGCTTCCCACTGTGTTGGACAGAAACTCACCAGGTGCTGACCTGAAGGCCTGGGGAAGGGTGCTGTCTAATCTCTCCCAAGCAGTGCAAAAGGTAAGTGGTCTAGTAATAGATTACATCACTTTCCTGCATAGCTCACAGTCCTCGTTTCCCTTTGTTGTTTTTATGTTCCAGTTACCTGCCTACCAGAAAGAAAATAGACTTGTTGGGGAAGAGCTGATTCCATAAAAATTCATTCTTCTCTCATTACAAAATAAATGTGGACATAAGCATTGGTAATTATGAAGTGTATTCTTTTCTTCAGAAAAGATATGAAAGAACAAGAACTGAAAATTGTGCCTGTGGCCAGGGCAGAGGAGATAAAAGGATGAGGTTCTGTCTGCATTCACACTTTACCATCTGGGCACAACTATGACCTCGCCAGATACTTACCTGCTTTGGGGGCTGCAGTTAACCAAGTCTTGTCTTACTGCAGCTAGCCGGGAAGCCAAGTGTTCAGGACCTTTTGATGGTTCTACAACCATTTCTGCAAGACGGAAGGCCAGAATCCTTAGGCCACTTGGTGAGTTCCCTGTCGGATCTTTTCTGTGGCTACCCAGAAGGAGGTGGATCCAGAGTGCTTTCCTTCAACTGGTATGAAGATAACAACTACAAAGCTTTCCTGGGGATTGACTCAACAAGGAAGAAATCTGGTTATCTTTATGATAATACAACCAGTAAGTTTTCCCACCAAACCTTTAAGAGACTCTCAACAGATGCTGCTTATGTTCAAATACTAGCATAGAATGTTGCTTTTAAAAAATAACATATTAAAACAGTTGATTCAGGAAATTAGAGACATGTGAAATTATTTTACTTCATACTTACTTCATAGCTGGAAGCAGAGAAGCCCAGGAATTGAAAACTGAAATGAAATACGCATATGCTTTTAATATGGAGGCACAAACATATGCAATATCATAATTAAGACAGTCCCTCTGTTTTATCTTCTATTATATGCTACTGATATCAGGAAGAACAAGATGCCTGAAAAAGGTTCAGGAAAAGACAGTACAGCATTCTGGAATTACTTTTCTACAAAATATTTTTCTAAACGTTATTTTTTCTCTTAGCTTGTTTGATGGCCTGGGGCACAGGAATTTAAAAATCTCTCCTTTCAAATAATGTGCAATTTGATACATGGTGGCTGTTATCTTCCTGCGTAAAAGTACATATATTTTGTAGCAGTAATGTTCTACAGCATGTTTACATGTTACATAGAAAATACTGCAATTCACCAATTTTTGTTGCTTTTATTTCCTCACTTCTTACTATTTTAATAGGAGAGAATGCAAAGAGAAAGCAATTTTATCTTTTTTACCATTTGTTATTTTATCTTTTTATTATGTCCCCTTCTGTTTGCTATTTAGTTTTTCTTGACACTGAGCTCACCAGCAGTTTTTTCTGTACTACCACCCGTGTTATAGCTGGTAGTTCTGTGTCCCTTCTGCTGTGATAGATATGGTTGCATGGTTACAAAGTATAGATGAGCAGTTTGCTTACAGAGACTCCTACCTTTCACTGTTTGTGTTGATACTTGGCTCTACTTATGTATGAGCCTTCCAAAGACCTGTGAAAGGCCCAGTACTCCATCTCTTCAGCCAGGAAACAAATTAATTGAATGCTATCCAAGTAAACTAATTACTTCATAGTGCAGAGGTCAGATAAAAATATTTACATTAAAATGTTTAATTTTAAATTATTGTACTAACAGTTCTGAAATGTTCTGGAGTTCAACATCTAAGCCTCCAGGATCAGCTTTATATCAGTATCAACTACAATACAAAGGAGCTAAGTCATTAGGAGTAAAGCAAATAAAGCTCAAACTGCTCAGTGAGTTCTGAGCTGTCTCATTTCCTTCCATTTGAAATACCACGTAAATAACAGCAACTTTCACATGGTTATTTATGTTTGCTTTTCCAATTTCCATAGTGTGTACTTTACAACTCCAATATCTACTTAACAGTCTTTTCTGTCCATTCAGACATTGTACTTCTGCACTGCAGAATGTGCTTTAACTCTTTCAGATTCAAACTGTCTGTACTGCCAGTAAAAAGCCCTGGAGGATATTACGTATGATAGGATTTGAGTGGGGTTACATAAAGACTGTCTTTCTTTCTTTCTGTCTTTAGCACCCTTTTGTAATGCATTGATCCAGAACTTGGAATCAAACCCTTTAACCAAAATAGCCTGGAGTGCTGTGAAGCCCCTGCTGATGGGAAAAATTCTCTTTGCTCCTGATTCACCTTCTGTACGGGAAATCATAAAAAATGTAAGAAGTTCTGAAATAAAAAGTATACTTGTAAAAAATTGCATCCCAAGAAACATCTTCTGAAAAACAATGACCCAATTACCTCAGCCTAATCAGATTTTCTTCTTAAAACTCCATTTGTTCTGATGGTCCTCAGAGGAAGAACAGGTACTCTGCTTAAAAAACAGGAGAGAGGTCTTCACTGATTCATCCCATCTTGGTCCATGCTACATGGTTTTTCCTGCTCTCTCAAGCAGCTTTTTGTTGGCATGATTCCACATTTAGACTAGTAAATATAGTAATATTTATATTTATTTTACAGAGGTAGGAAGTCTGTGCCAGTAAATATTTAAATGGGTTGACTGTGAAGCTTATTGAGACCTAACACTAAGATATTGCAAACCAATGGTTTAGTATTATATCTGTTGAAATCATAAAGTATTTTCTCTTCATTAAAATAGAGTGGAGCCTAGACTCTTCAGCAAAATGCTTGAAGTTGGGTGAAATTGATCTGACAGTTAAACCAAAGTTGCATATGACCCAAGTTTTGGCCGCTTCATAACCAGCAATTTACTACTGTAGACATCTGTACAAGGCACAGAACTGCTGCTCATATTTCACACAGGAAATATGTGAACTATAATGGGAAAACATCAGATTTATAGCAGCTCAGCATTTCAGGTCTTAGTATCTTAGCTATGGGATTATCTGTCTTTTCCAGCTGCCTTCCATTCATTCATCTACCCACATCATTGTCTTTCTTTTTAGTTCTTAATGGAGAGAAACAGTCAAGGGGAAAAATTATAAGTAATTCTACTGAAAATCGGAGTATTTAAAGGAATTGAAGTTAACTAGGATTAATGTGCACTTGTTTCTTCCATTACATATGCAACAGAATTTTATCCTAAGTGACTTTGATTCTGGTTGGATTTTAAAGACAGTTGTTAAAATTTCTGCTATTTGAACAAGTTGATTAGGTTTTGGAGATAAAAAATACAACTTTCTAAGTTAGGAGTTCCCCTGTCACCGAATCCCGGATGGATCATAAATTCTATCTTTCTCCTTAGATTCTAACACTCTTTTCTGCTGTTTTTTTTATCAGGCAAACTCCACTTTTGAGGAGCTTGAACGCCTCCGACTGTTGACCAAAGCCTGGGAGGAAGTAGGACCTCAGCTGTGGTACTTCTTTCAGAACAGCCTGCAAATGAATATGATCCGAGTATGTTATAACTTATCAAAGATCCTCAGTAAGAGCATCCTTTCACCATCTTTTATTTTTATTAATGGAGAAGACAATTTGAAAAGTTTGGCCAAAAGCACAGCCTTTGCAGCAAGGAAATCATGGCCTTTAAAGCTGTTGGCTTGGCTGCTGGGCTTGGTTTGAAGGCAAGTCATAGATGTATTACAGCATCCCTGTGGCAAAACCTCAGATCTGGGCAGTCAAGAATCTGGCTAATGACTTCTTAATAAAGGCAGCAATTGCTGCTTCCCCGTCTCACCAAAATGTCTTTCAAGAACAGACAACTTGATTTCCTTGCATTTTGTATAGGCAAAGAAGGCAGTAGGACCATACTTTTTCTGGGCCAAATAGAAATTTATTTTGGGAAATGGCTTATTTCTTCATCATTTAGATTTGACTTTGATCAGCTGCAATTACTATCTGTAATTAAAGTTTATAAAGCAGTTCATACTAGAAAAAACATTTGGTTTCCTCATTTTTCTATATTGAATCAGGCATTTATAACATTTATCCTCTTGCTTATAAGGAAACAATGCAATACGTAAAAAAAATTTCTTTTCATCCATTCTTCAGATCACTCATCCAGTTATGCAATTGTCCATTTGTAAAATTGATTCCTTTTGTCCTTGCTCATGTACTGAAAGAGTTATGGAAATGGAAACCCTCCTAGCTAAAGAGGGCATGGAAACACAATCATTGTAGCAAAGCTGTCATGATGTGTTTCTTCAGGACTCTCTGAAGCACCCTACAATGAGGGACTTCCTGAACAGCCAGCTGAGTGCTGAAGGCTTCACTGCAGAACACATAATCAACTTTCTCCACAATGGACCTTCAAGGAGCCGGGAGAAGGGAATGGTGGACTTTGACTGGCGGAACATCTTCAGTGCTGTAGACCAAGTTCTGCGTTTGCTCAGTCAGTATTTGGAGGTAAATCCAGCACTGCCCCTTCTGGGAATAATTGTAGAGGATACCTTAAAACAAGTTAGACAGTCCTGGGGTCTGTGGTAACAGACAAGAAAGTTAAAGTCATAAAATCTTCTTGTGTTTCAAATTGAATCTCATTATTAAAAGCGTGTGTTTAGAATAATACAGAGGCACAAGAACATGAACACTTATTATTATTGAAAAAGTTCAATTCCATGATCCTCAACTGCTTTATTCAAAATGTTGGTTGAATGTCCGAACACATTTCAATGCTGAGAGACAGAAAGAATGCAAAACCTCAAAGAAATGGTTTTTTGTCATCAATCAACAGGCCACTAAGTTCAGCAAGCTCAGGAGCAGAGAAACTAACAGTTCTTTGGTACGTCCCCTTTCAGGTTTTTAAGCACCTGGTCAAAATTCCATTGAAACCAATGAGGGAGTTTCCACTTGTGCTGTGGTCACTTCTGACAAGATGTCTGTCTCTTTCCTGGAATCTGTTAACCCCTCTTCTCTAGCGTGTTGTTTTCAATGGTGCCTTCTAAGGATTTTTGAGGGAAAAATATTACTAGTTGTAGGCAACAAGACTATGCCTAAATCCTAATTTCAATCCAGTTCAGTCTAAAAGATCATTCATCCCGTGCAAGAAGGCAGGAACTAAAAATTTATCTGCCTTCCTACAGCTAGTACAAGAAGGAGCAATAAAGGCTTTGCACAAAGCTCTGCTGGTTCATTTAATGACCTTTTTGCATCATGTTAGCAAACTGAGTGAAATATATTGCATGCAGCAGGTCAGTGCTGGAACATCAATAATATCAGAGCAATTACCGATAATAGATCTTTGTGTCCTAATGTTCTTTGTAATGAGCTTATTCTTTAAAGTCTGTTGTTTACACGGAGTTGAAGGGCTTGAGAATGTTTTCCCACTGTGCCAGACACAATGGCAACAAATAGCTCCCTTTGGGGAATAGCCTGCTCCTTACCACCATAGTATGCAGTGAGGACAGCTGTGTTGCCAACAACTATCTTTGGAGACTACAAGTCTCTGCTGCAAATTGTGATGCAGCTGAGAATCCCACAAATTGTGCAGTGGCTGCTGTTCCTCACCACCCCAAGAATTTCCTGTTCCTCTCTTTGATTACCTTAGGCCACAGAACAGATAAACTGTTAGTGAGAGCTATGCAGTCACCTCTTTCTATTATTTTCTGGTTATATATTCCAAACCTGTTGTTATTATTTAGGTTTTGGTTTTCCCATTTTCATTGGACCATTTTAAATCGTTAAATAATTACTGGGAGAAGATTTGAAATAAATTTTCCCAAGTGGTTGATAAATTAATTTTGATATGGTGAGGTTTATGAAGACACAAACTGAGTTCAAAATCACTGGGTAAATAGAAAAGCCTAGGCAGAGCATACAGCCTTTGTTTTGAATGCAATTCATGTTAAGAGAAATAAATTCTAGCTTTTGACACATAGATTACCATATAAAATCTCTTTTCACTTTCAAATTGTGTGAATTATTGCAACACTGGCATCTTAGCCTATGTTTTTATACAACCTTTAGTTTCACTCTACTCATGCAGAAGATCTATAAGCATTTGTGTGTTCTGTTTTGAACACTTGCATCTTCCTTGACTGGACCCTGGATAAGAGCCTGTGCTGCTCCTCAGCCCACTCCAGACACTGTCTGTTCTGCAGTGAAAATCTAGACAAGTTCAGTTGTTTATCAGTACTTTGCCATAGATTCCCCTGAAGAGTTGTCTGAGTTCTTCTGCAGCTGAAATAAATATCTTGAAAATAATTCCTCCTGATAAAGAAACAGCAAATAATCCTCCAGACAGTTCCACAGGAGGGGTTTGTTTTGCAGACACTGCCACTTTTGCAAGAATTCCTGAATTCCTGAACTCAGTTAACACCATGTGGGATAAATATATCCCCAAAAAATTAATGCAACATGAGCCATCAGTCTGATTTTTTTTCTCTTCTGGCATGCAAATCAGAGAGTTTTCTGCCTTATTTTGCTTTCTGATATGAAATTCCACATAGTTTAGTTTTCTGAAGCAAAATGGAAAATGAACACCTACAAACACCAGGAAGAGTAAAGCAACAAAATAATGTTATCAATTTAAGCGGTTTTGTTGTGAGTTAAAAATATATATTCATATAGATCACATTAAGCTGAGATAGTTCAAGTTTTAAAGGAAACAGAGCATGATTTATCACAGGGAAAGATTAAGTAAAGGAGTCTTTAAGATTAAGTAACAAGTTACCAGTGTGAGCCCTTTGATGGGGACTAATTTTTGGTTATTGGCTTGCAAGAAGTGATCGAGGAAATAAGAACAAAAAAGTTAGCCTGTTGGAATTTTATGAAGCAAAGGAATTCAATAAGTATCTTTCCAGTCCATCAGGGGTTAAATACTTCTACTCTCCATTAATATTTTGCCAGTCCTGAAGGGCAGAAGCTAAATATACAAACATAAATCTGTAATTTTACAGACAATTAACGCTAGAGTTCATAGCATTCACAATCTTTGTTTTACAGACAGGACCTAAATGGAGGAACATAAAGAACTTAGGTTTTTATGCATTTTTGTCTTGTATATGGATTGATAAGAATACATTTTGTAGTAATGCCAGAGACTAAGAAAGAAGATTTTTTTTTATTGAGATAGCCAAAATATGTTAACTGGAGCTGGCAGGTAAATCACATGTCAGAATTCAGTAGGGACACAATATGACCAGTAAGATAAATCAACTTCTTGCCTGGTGTTACATAGGAATAAGTGTCAAAATACATAAGAGACATTAAAATTTAAATATATGCTCCGAGTTTCCCCAGTGCTTCACTTGACAAAGTGCTTTTCATCTGAAGTCCATGGCCAATGTGCTTTTCTTACAGGTCAGTCATCTTTTGGCTCCCTCGTACTCACTCAGGAACTTCCTAGGCTGAAGAAGGGAGGAGAGAGTCAACTTTTAATAGTTTCATCATAAGCTTTTCAAGCTGAAAATAGCAACTGTTTCAGTTGAACCTACTTTCCTATTCTGCTTTCAACCACTGATGTTTGCTTTAATGTATACCTCTTACTAGTTTATTCCCATGTAAATTTTCTCTTTGTAATTATTTGTAGTGCTTGACCTTGGATAAATTTGAAGGTTATCTTAATGAAACTCAACTGACTCGTCAAGCCCTTTATCTGCTGGAGGAAAACAAATTGTGGGCTGCTGTGATTTTTCCAGACCTAGAACCTACAACCAGCAATCTCCCACCACATGTGACATACAAGATCCGAATGGACATAGATGCAGTGGAGAAAACAAACAAAATCCAAGACAGGTACTTACCTGATAGCTCCTTCTCAGTTGTTGCCTGCCATAACATGAATATGAGAGGCACAAGGCTGTTAGAACCTGCGTTTGTTACATACATGAAGTCCAACTATATTTGTTAATAGTTACTCTGTAGTGCAGCGCAGAATCCATCTCCAGTTACCAGGTACTAACATGAATGGTATCACTCTTGTGACAAGCCTAGCAGTAGGTAGGTGCAGGAATACATGGCAAAGGGAGGACTCTGCTCAGAATCTCTTCAGTAACCTGCTTAAATTTTTAGTTGGCCCACCATTGGGAAAGACAGACAAGGAAGTCCTACATGGATTGTGACCCAGCTCTCCTCCACCTGGACAGCAGAACTTCTGCTCTGTTCATCCTCAAGCCCCCACCAAACAGACTCACTTCAAGGAATATAATTTCTCAGGATTGTCTGCAGAATATAATGGTATCTGGTGGTTGCAATCCAGTTTGTTCCAGTTTAATCTCCAAGGATACCATATTCCAAATACAGTTATTTCTATTCTAGAACAGTTACTCTGCTGCATGACTAATTTATGTACGTTTTTGACCAAAATTGCTATTCCAAGTCAATGCAGAGAAAATTAAAGGAAAAAAGAGCCTTCCACTCTCTTAAGCAATATGGTCTGATAGACCAAAGTCTAGAAAAGACAACTCCAGGCAGTGCCCCTACAATTTCAGTTGCTAAGACTATTTATTTATTTATTTATTTATTTTCCCCACAACCCTTCCCTAAAGTCACTGTTTACCCAAATGATTTCTATGTGAATTTTCTTTTGAGGTACTGGGATCCTGGTCCAAGAGCTGATCCTGTGGATGATTTACGTTATATCTGGGGAGGTTTTGCATATCTCCAAGACATGATTGAGCGTGGGATTATAAAGACCCAGACCAGCACTGAAGTGCCTGTGGGAATTTATCTTCAGCAAATGCCATATCCATGTTTTGTGGATGATGTGTGAGTAAAAGCAGTTTGTCTTAATTCTGTTGAATACTTGGATTGCTGGGTGGTTTAAGATTCTCAAGCACCAGAATTAACCCTAAGTTGTGATTGTCCTAAGGTATAAATGCAAGGGTAGTAACTGAGACATAAGTGAATAAATTTGGTTTTTTCCTTATGCTGTCATAACCCAGACCCCACAAGACACCTTTGCCAAGATTCTCCCCCTAATCCCAGTCCTGGCCTTTGTTGCATCCAATGTCCAGGCCTAAAATGAACACAAAACACTAGCCCCTTAAAAGCAGCCATTTTCTTCCAATTTGCATATTGCACAAAATCCAAAAAACAATCTAGTACTTTTTGGCCTTACTTTTCCAGGCAATAATAATAACCTAACCTAAACCTTCACATTGATTACAGACAAGAATCTATTGTGAAGCGGGCATCCCAGCTGTAATGCTCTGACCCCTAACAGTGTCACTCTAGAACTAACCCTGTGATTACACAGGACCCAGCAAGAATATGATCCTTTAAAAAAATTTTATGTGACTAAAACTAAGCCTTATGCTATAGCATATGACCAGTGTCTGTAGTAAAACTGAACACAAGCACTGCCCTGTGTTACAACAAACACTGCCTCCTTCTGTCAACTGCAGGATCCATTTAAGTGCAGCAAGTTTCTTTTCCCTAATGATATCTCTGAAATCCAGATTTCTTTATACCCAAGAATCATTTCTTAAAGACAAATCACAAAAGCATGGTCTTATTTCTGCAGAGCAGATTGCTCTTCAGGAATTTTTGGTGAAAATGTGAAGATTTCCCTTTTGTTTTGACACTGATGTAACTATGATAGCATATGGCAAAAATGTAGTTCTAGAGGGCTCAGATTTAGGAAGCTGAAGACTTTTTGCTCCTTGTTTTTGGGAACTATGAGCCTTTAAACAATCAACACCAGATTCCACAAACCCCATAATAGGTAGCAGTGTTAATTAGTAGTGTTAAACAGCTCACGTAAGCATGAACAAGTACCTGTGCCTGAATAACAGAACCATTCACATCAATCCTAACTAGGCAGAGGGAGATGTATTCCCTCATCTTCTTCTCAAGATAACTCCCCTGGCACAGCAAGGCCATCAACGCCAGGGAGACACTTTTTATGTTAACGTGTTCCCAGACTCAGCAAAATAAAGAGATAAACAGTGCAGCTGACAAACTGTGTCCTGCACAGGACCTTGCTACTTAGTAACTACTGTAACTATAGTGCGCTTAATAGGAAACTGCCTCTGGCTCGCCCTGCATTGGGTGCCAAGGACTGTGGTGAGCTGACCTTGACTGGATGCCAGGTGCCAACCAAGCCTCTCTATCACCCTCTTCCTCAGCAAGAAGGGAGAAAAAATTAAGATGGAAAACAACTCATAGGACAAGATAAGGCTGTTTACTAAAGCTAAAACAGAAAATATCCCAAAGATTTTTATTCATTACTTCCCATCCAGCAATGTCCAGCTGCTTCCTGGGAAACAGGGATTCAGCATGCATAGCAGTTGCTTTGGAAGACAAACGTTGTAAATATCAAATATCCCCCACTTTCTCCTCCCTTTTCTTAGATTTTATATCTGAGCAGACATCATACACAATATGGAATATCCCTTTGGTCCGTTTGGGTTAGCTGTACTGGTTGTGTCCCCTCCCAAGACTTTGCCCACCCCCTGCCTAGTGATGAAGTGGGAGTGCTGGAGGGACAGCTCTGATGCTGTGCCAGCACTGCTCAGCAGCAGGCAAAACACTGGTGTGTTACCAATACCTTTCTAGCTACCTATGCAGAGCCCAGTACTGTGAGGGCTGCTATGGGGAAAATTATCTCAGCTAGATCCAATACCCTGAATATGGGTATACATACCATGTATACATACCATGGTATACATACCATGGTTTGTATGAATTTCAGCAGCCTTGCTGGCAGCATCTGATGCTTTTAATGGTTAATTTGTTTGATTGTCTTGTCAGTAAATCTTGGGAGCAGAAAGACAGGCACACTTCCAAATCGTTAACATTAACACATGTCTTAAAATAGTCTTTGTAGGTCATAGTAAAAGCATTATGATAATTCACTGTGAAGAGAGATGTGTTTTCATGAGGCACCAAATATTTTGTAGCCTTCAATAACCCTTAGAAGCTCTTTGTAAAATAGAAATAACATTTATCTATCTCACAAGAATTCAGAAACCCTTACTTTATTAATATTTAGGATGCTTGTGAGGTTTACTAGTGACATGCTATTGATGTTTGGACTGAGAATTTACCATTCCATATTTAATTAATACATTCTTCCCCACTCCTTTTCCTTTTCATTTTTGCTTTTCATCTAATACTTCTCTGTTTTACCGAAATTTAATGTAGTCCTTCTTGCTTTGGTAGCTTCATGATCACCTTAAACCGCGCCTTTCCCATCTTCATGGTGCTAGCTTGGATATATTCCGTCTCCATGACTGTGAAGAGTATAGTGCTGGAGAAGGAAATGCGTCTGAAAGAAGCCATGAAGAACAGGGGTATAACCAACGGTGTGATTTGGTGCACTTGGTTCCTAGACAGCTTTTTCATGATGGCTCTGAGCACAGTCCTCCTCACAGCTCTGATTATGGTAAGGATTGCTACTCTCAAACTCTCTGTTGTGTTTGCACTGCTGATACCAGTTTGCTGTTGAGAAAGAATAGTAGCCATTGATAGGGAGATATGAATGGTGGAGGCCTCTTCTGATCACAGCACGTAGCAGGCACATTCTTCTAAGCAGACCTCATAACAGCATCAACACTTGGCAGAGAGAGCGTAGTAAATTCACTAAAGTAAAGATTAAATAAAAAAAAGATTTATTGTGAGGTCCCTCATAGAAAATACAGCAGGCTGGTTACTCTGCATATTGTATTTTCTGTAGGCAGATGCAGATCTCCCAATAAATAATAATTGTTGCTTTAATTCAAAGAGATAATAATTTGAAGAATTTTAATCTTGTAATTCACTATATGTGATTAATTTTTTATATCCAGTGCTTGCCTGCTTAGAAACTGTGCAATATGTTTTTCAATGGAAAAAGAGACCACAAGACCAGAACTTTCAGGAAAACCTAAAAGAATAATCCACCTTTTGCTTCAGTGATCCAGAATTCCTGAATTTTCATAACTTTTCAGGACAGTTCAGATGTTGTCTCTGAGGACTACCTGTTGTCTCCACTGCCTGAGAACCAAGCTCTATATTGAGAGCTTGCTGCTATATTTTATCATATAAATGTGTAGCATTTTGATAAGGAAGACTGCTCTTGCATCTTTTCTGATGTGGGGGACTGGCATTGGTATAAATACATAGTTAGGGTTCAAGCTGCTCTGTCTTATCAGCATGTCCTGATGAGTTGCTGTAGTTCCTGGTGGTTCCATTACAGCTTGGGTGGATAGAGAAAGCTTACTTTATTTGCCACACTGGTTCAATTAAAATTCAGGAGGTAATTAATATCAGAGAGGAATGTGCTTGTACCTGTAATTCACTTTCTTTCCAGATTTCACTATGCCAGTGTGAGGCACCTTTGTAAATACATTCTTATGAGACATTGCATCACTGCTGATAAAGTAATCAGTCTCTAAGGCCCAGTAGGATGTTGCAACAATGCGGAGACCTATTTATAGCCTTAAAGACCTATTTGAGCATTATATAAATTGACCTAATAAATGGTCTCAACATTGGTTTTAAGGACTACATAGATAATTGGCAGCAGTCCCTGCTCTTCTTGAGAGGGAGCATTTAATCCACAAAAGCTCTAATGAAGAAAGGTCAATAAAATTTCACCCAGTGGGTCAATTAATACACAAGGATCTCTGAGAAACTGCACTTGGATTCCTCAGCTGTGATACACTTCTGTTTGAATAACATCCAGGTGCAGACGCTTTATCATTTTCCTGTGGTTTTATTGTGTTTTTTTTTTTTTAAAGACGTGTTTTGTAACACTTCCTTACATTGTCTTTTCTGCACATCAAGCCAGTGCATTGAGGGGATGGTAAGAAGAGATAAATGAAAGTTTAGTGTAATATTTCAAATAGTGTTATTTAAAATGCATGTGTTTCCAAGCAGGCAAATCTTGCTTGGAAACACTTCTGTATTAAGACAGGGACAGAATGTGTATTTTCAATCAGTTATGATTTTTATCCAGTCTGTTGTGCTAACCTGAAGTCACAGTCCAAGAGGAGGGATAAAGATAGATGAAGAATTTGTTTTTGTAATGACCTCAGTTGTTGAAACTAATACCTGGGAGAGTTAGAAGTCATTTTAGGTAAGAAAGGCTGGCCTATTACTCATTACATGTCAGATGTCAATAGTAATTCTGACATTTTCTGCTAGCAGAAAGCTGCAAACACTTGTAAATTTTTCTGTTTTCTTTTTGCTTACAGCATGGACAAGTGCTACATTATAGCAATCCTCTTCTCTTCTTTCTATTCCTACTGACATTCACCACAGCCACCATAATGCAGTGTTTCTTGTTCAGCACCTTCTTCTCCAAAGCAAATCTGGCAGCTGCCTGCAGTGGAGTCATCTACTTCACCTTGTACCTGCCCCACATTGTCTGCTTTGCCTGGCAGGACCGTCTGACTGTCAAGCTGAAGATCCTAGCAGTAAGCCTTTCACTGGTTCTATGACATCTCTGCTCCCCTTCTCACAGTGCATATGTGAATCACTAAGTATTGCACACCTCTTCCTCTTGGCTTTTTTGGTTCAGAGAGGGAGACCTCTAAATCTCCCTTAAATAATTAAGGATTGCAAGTGTGTAAGCCTTTAGCAGGCCTAGTGCAAGAAATCTCTTCATAGCCTTTAGAAAATTCAATAAAATTTATTTTATGTTTTGAATGCCAGGAAATTAGCATACTGTTTAAAATGTTTTGAATACTTTCTTACAAGTCAAAACAAATCTAACTTCTTGTATGTTTAATAAATATGAAGGCAGTTCACAAAATGGGGACAGTTAGTTTTCTCATGTGCTGTAACCTAGTTAACACTCTTCCCTAAGGAAGGGAAGACCTCAGGTTCACATTCCTTCTTTACCTGAAACATAGAGTTAGGAATTAAACGCAAGTGCCGAAGCTCTGAGCAAGACCTTTCATCTAATCTCCATGCAGTGCCTCCTTGTTGGTTCTCTTCCATTTTAGGTAAGATGCTTAAAAAGTCAGGGGAGCTGGAAACTTCTTGCTGTTTTTTGAAATGGAACCGTGGTCTTAAAAAATTTTTCAGACTGATTTTATGTTGCCCAATGAGTCAGGAAGGGCAGCGGGTGTGTGAGTCCAGTCTTCCCATTTTTACCAAGCATTCTAACAGCATAGGCAAAGGAACTGTCTTCTCTTCTTGCACTGGGAAATATAACGAAAAAGGAAAAAACCAAAACACTTCAAAATCTATAATTAAGTGTAAAAATGGCTGTGAATCAGCTTTCTTAACAGATATACTATACAGGTATAATATATACCCTTTTTAGTTCTACCAATTAAGCAATAAAATACGAAAGTTCATCCTGTCATTAAGTCAGGGAATCAGTATGGTTAGCCTCTGACAGATTCTGATTTAGGAAGAAATCTTGAAACTAGCGCGCATTTTATGCATAAAAGCAACTCTCTCTTCATCTTAAAGTGAAGGAGGAGACATCCATGCAAGAAAGGGTATTTGCTGGCCAGGAGCCATGAATATTTCTGTTTATTCCTATACGTTTTTCTTACCTTTGTTATTCAGAGGTTAGTTTCTGAACAAGAGCTAATTACAAGGGATAATAAGAGCAGGCTGTGCATGTGTAGAGGGCATGAATTAAAATTTACATTTTTAAGGACAAAGAATTTATGGCTGAAAACCAAAATTTCTTTACTTAGTGCTCTAAGTGCCATGTGGTGAGACTTGCTGTTGGGATCCCTCTTGTCCCCTCAACTTTCCTAAGGTCTGGTATTCCTGAACTACATGTCCTGTGAAACAGCACTATAGCACTTCTTTCTCTGTTTTTGCAATGCAGCATTGAAGAGGATGTTTGGATGCTCTACTGGTTTATTAGTTTGTTGTGTGAGAACCAGCTAGCAGACATGACAGGGGAAGTAGTTGTGCTTTTCCATATCCTGAGCATCTGGTGTACTTTCTGTTGTGTTACTCATAGTTGCCCTGCCTTATATGCTCAGGAAATATTTTGTTTCTCCTAGGAAGTCAAAGGTGTACACTACAAACTCCTAAATGCACCTACAGTATTTTCCAGACATTAATGAAGAAAAAAACCAATCTGTGAAGGTTGCCTAGCAGTTAAAGAAAGTACAGCCAAGGTTGAATTCAGTCTATTATAGCTAAATACTGCTTAGAACTGCAGAGAATTAAATATTACAGGCCAATATAAAAGTGTAAGAACTTTTCCCATGTAATTTGTCAGGCAAGTTTTAAAGTCCAGTCTCTAAACGTCAGGAGGCTTTTGTTTGTTTTGGGTTTTTTAGTTTGTTGTTGCTGTGGTGGTTTTTTTGTTTGCTTATTTGGTTTTGGGTTTTTTTTACAAAATGTCCCCCTGTCAGTGCTGAATGTTATTTTTCTTTTATTCCAGAGTTTGCTTTCTCAAGTAGCTTTTGGGTTCGGTACGGAATACTTGTCACGCTATGAAGAACAAGGTCTTGGCCTACAGTGGGGTAACATCAGAACCAGTCCCTTGGAAGGAGATGAATATAGTTTTCTTCTTTCCATTAGCATGATGCTTTTTGATGCTTTCCTCTATGGAATACTGTCTTGGTATCTTGATAACGTTTTCCCAGGTATGTCAGTTTCTTAGTCATAGAAACTAGTGGTAGTTGCTGTAAACTGTGTTAGTCTAATCAGTCTCTGTGTATTTCACTGGCAGAAACAGGGTGTTTGACATTACAGACTAAGAATCTTACCCAGTTTAGCACTAGTGGTTTATTAAGGGCTTCCGCTTTTCTCTCTTTCCTTTTCCTCTCTCCTGCTTAATTCCTGAAAAAAATAAAAAAGAAAGAGTAAAAAGGAGGATGCGATTTCTAGTCCTGTTTTATAATTTAAATGGAAAATAAATCTACAAAAACATCATCTGTTAAAATCCAATTTCTGTACATACTTTTCTTTTGAGAAGTTTCAACCATTTCTAGTGAGATTTCTTTTAATTTTTAAGAATATAGATTTAACAACTCTAATTCACATATATACTTTGGCCACATTAGGCAAACTGTTTCTTAAAGGATGGTACTGTTCCCTAAGACACATGCTGTGTCCTAGGCAGTTGTGAAAGTTCCTGTGTGGATTTATTGTATTTCTAAATAGAATCATGATTCCAGTAAAAGTTCACAAAAGGATTTTCTTTGTTATCAATTATGAAATTCTGGAACTTTCTGTGTGAAAAATGGTTTGCCCTTCTAGCTTAAATGGTTATCTTGCTTCATACTGAATATTGTTACAATAGAATAAATCTTACGCTGTACAAGCGAGTTTTCTTTTCATTAATTTATTGCTGCTGCATGTGAACTGGAGCTCCAGAATGTGCTCCTGGCAGATGGCTATTTTTTTTTTCTTTTTCTTTTCTGCAACTCTGTTTAAAGAAGAGTGGACAATGGTCTCTTTCCATGAACACAGCAGGAATTAAACAACAGGAGTTTCTTCTTGCATAGATACATTCATTTTTTTCTGTCAGCACTTTACACAAAAGTAACACCTTTCAGGGTTTCTATTTAGTAGCTTCACTTCCTCCCAATGTTTGCTCTGAGTGTCTTGCTTTCTGCTAGCATTCTGCTCCATAACAAATTTCACTTGGGTTTTACATTCATCCTGAATGAGAAGCTGTTGTTTTAGCCACCAGTTTCAGAGGGGAATAACTGAGTCCATAACAAGACAAACTGTTTGTGAATGCAGACAGAGCATTTCTGTGCATTGAGTACAAGTGGTTGGCTGAAACACAGGTAGTTTCTGTTAATTCAGAAATAAGCAGACTCTTTCATAAACAGTGGTTTTCAATCAAGAAAACTGACCATCTTTCAATGAGTATCACAGATTCCCCTTCCTCATTTTGAATAAGTAGCACAAGGCCAATAATACCTCGGTTCACAAAGATGCCAGTTTTAAACATAGAAGCTCAAATTCCTGCATTCTATAAATCAGTATGATCCAGGAAAGCAGTGTTGACTTCCAGTAACTCTGATCTGACCTGACAAGAACTGGTAATGTTATTGTGCTGTCTCTTATCCAAACTGAAGTAAACTGGAACTTAAAAAGTCCATTTTTGCTTAAGAAGAGGGTTACTCTGCTGTCACTTTTCCTCAAAGGCTGTGTGCTGAAATAACAGTCAGAGTGTCTTTTCTCATTACCAGTTGTGAATTCAGCCCCAGAGCAGTAAGTGTAAATTTTAAAAGCTTTTCAGTCACGTCAACCCTCAAGTGTTAAGTGGGCATTAAAAGTCCCTGAGTGAGGCTAAGGTCCCCTCTTAAAGAGTGAGCTGCTGCTTGTTTGGTAAGGAGTCAGGGAATTGCTTCATTCTGTAACTAAACCACATTCTGCTTAAGAGAAGGTAAGGCAAATCACATTACATTTCCTGAATATTTTACTGCTGTCCAAAAGAAAAAAAAAACCATCTGTAAACAAAATCTGTTCTGTCAGGTACTTGGTGCATGGTTTGACCTTCTGGTATGCAACACTAGGACTGCAAGTGTTTATAATTAAACTCAGACTTTGCTTAGATGAATTTGGGCCTGCTCCGGAATGGGGTTATGAAGTGCACTTTACCTACTTATTTTTGTTTTAGGGGACTATGGGTTACCACAGCCTTGGTATTTCCCTGTGCTGGAATCTTATTGGCTTGGCTCTAGAAGCCCAGAAGCTGAGAAAACAGCAACTGCTGATGGTGAGTTCTTTTAAAACTTCGGTTTTTAGGAATAACCACTGACTTGCTTAAAGGTGACTGCATAACATTTCCATTAGCTGAGCTGCTGCAAAGGTGAGAGACTGCCATACACTGGGAGTCTTGGCAAGTGCCTTTGAACTTGGAGTGGCATGCTCTCATTAGAGTCATTAGAGGGGAGTCACTGTTCCATCTGAGAGCCTTAAAAGCCTGGCTTAACAAACAGTATCAAACCCCCACTCTGTAACCAACACCTTTCGAGACATTCAAGGAGTTGTTATTGCTCAGCACAACGTTCATGAAATGTTGATCTTCCACTGAGGTTCCCTACCTTTCTAAACCTGATTCTTTTCTATCTAGTTTGACACTAATTTAAGTCTGTTTGCTTTCAGTTTCTAAGCAAGATCATAATCTCTGCCACCCTTGTACCAACTTGAATAAGCTCGCTAAAGAGCCAGCAGGTTGATTAGGAGCTGGAGATGTAACATACAAGATGCTGAGGGAGCTGGGTCTGCTCAGCCTGAAGAGAGACAGCTAAGGAAGAGCTAGACTTCTCAAATGTGCCTAGTGGAAGGATGAGAGGCAATGGATATAAGTTGGAAAACAGGAATTCTGATTCAATATAAGGAAAAAAAATATTTATTATGAAGGTTGTTAGAATACTGGAACAGGTTGTTCAGAAAGGTTGTGAAATCTCCATTTTTTGAGATAGTTGCCATGATCTGAATTAGCCATATTTTTTGAGGATTGAACTGGAAGTCTTTGGAAGTAATTTCTGATCTAAATTTTTCTATTATCTCAAGTAGCCTGATTGTGCTGATCGTTATTTCATCCTCTCTTCTACAAAACATTGCCTTGGGTTTTCTCAAGCAGGGACAATTGGAAAGGTCATCTCTGATTAATTCCTTAGTAGGAGATTGTGATTCTTACCTATTTGAAGAACTTCAGTGGATCTGCTTACTTGAACAACTATAGAACTTTTCACAACTCCTATCTTTTCTTCAAGGATAATACTGAGCATTTTCTAAATTTATTGTAACTGGTTAATGTACTGGGAGGAAAACGGGATAAGAAATGTCAGATAATGTAAATTCATGGCTGAAAATGAAGCTAAACTGGTAAATGATCTTGGTACTTTTAAAATTTACTTCTATTGGTGCACTCTTGTATCCCCCCACTTTGCCATTATAGGTGATGTAGCAAACTTATTCATGTTGCTATTTGTGCACCAGGTAATTTTATGCAGTTTTGTGGGCTAGAATTTCTTATAGCAGAAAGTTGTTGTGATGTTTTAGAACAAAAATAAGTCCTGGGCCATCTGATGAATTACAATTGTGCTAGTTTCACTCTAGACTGCCAGCTTGAATTTGTGTTATGTAAACAGTCTGTTCAGGGGCTCCTGCTTCTTCCTGCTTCAAGCCTGACCCAATGTGACTGTGTTCCTTCATGCTAGCAATGTCTTAGACCAAATTGGAAAGCCAGAAATTCTTGTTTAGAAGCTAATACTAACTCATTCATTCTGGCCTAGTGCTCTTAATCTAAGTAGCAGTTTAGCAATTTGCTTTTCATTTAACTTTTTAATTTTGTTTTAATTCCTCTCACTCCCTGTACATCTGGGAAATGTTTGTCTGGCCTTTCTCTTCATGTGGTAAGAACTTGGTCTGGAGCTGCATGGACAAAATGTAAAACATATACCTCGTATTAGTCAGGATCTTACTCTGAGTCTACAATTTCAAAATTGTCAGTTATTTTCCTTGAATATCTGATCTTGACAACATGAAGCAGATTTTAAGCTAGATGGTTTTGAATGCTGTATTCCTAACCTGAGTAAAATACTGATGGTTAATGCCCTTGAAAAGCTCAAGGCTTAGGACTATCTCCTTTTCCTCAAAATACCTCTAGAAATAAGAGGATATTAAAGTTTTTGTTAATTAAATCTTGGTTGCTCTTGGTTTATATAGAAAAAAGTCCAGAGTCAGAAGGCTGTGTGGATCAGAAGACCATGGAAAGGGAAAAAAATGAAAGCACACCAAATAAATCTGAAGAACCTGAAAAAACAGAAGAAAAGAGTGACAGCCAGGGGAAGAAGGATGGTAAAAACAAACAATGTAAACACAAACGAGAAAAAGAACCCGGCGAGCAGGGGAAGCCTAAGACAGATGTCCAGGACAAAGATGAAATTAATAGTAAGGAGAGAGAGCAACCTGAGTACTTCTGAGATACTATACTCATTGTACTTCATGACAAACTAGACATAGGAGTGATTGGAGCCAATCTACATGAGCCAGTAGGAGCCCAGTAGGTGATAGCATGTAACTGCCAGAGCTAAGCAGAGAGACACGGACTCTTATTTATTCCTCTACATTCATCATTCCTTAGAATATTTTAGCCACTACACATAAGACAGCTGCCTTCCAGAAGAGCTCCTTAACTTGTTTTTTTATCGTGCAAATGAAAGCTGTTTCTTTGGCAAGTTAGTTTTCATGCTGAGGGAAGTCTCAGAGACACATACATTGACTTTTTAAAATTAAACAGAGCCATGACTTCAATAAAAATACTTATGCTGAGAGGAATGTTCTTCCCTCCCAGTCCCAGCCCTCCTCCTTTTTTTTTTTTNCTTTAGTGTGTTTTGCATCTGTAGGGAACGGCTGGTTTCAAAGGGATTTCTGAAGTGCTCTGTGTGTCTGTCTGCAGCCTTTTCTGATGCTGACATTAGCCACCACCTAAGAATTCCTGAATGATCTGTCTTGTTTTCAAGCCCCAATGTCTTCTTTTGTGGTGAGCCAGAGGAGTTTTCTGTATGAGATGCTCAGAGGAATGCATGTGGATTCTGTAGCACAAGTAACTGCTACAGGCAGCTCCGAGCCCATTCTGACTCTCTTGAAAAGCTAGAGATAAAAGGGGGGTCATCAGAGCTCCTCACGTAGGCACTGAAAACATGCATTCAGGGTGAATGGAAACAGGACAGGACTTCAAAAGAAAAAAGACAGGCAGAGGTTAAAGGTTAGTTCAGCCAATCTTCTCCTAGTCCTGCCTTATCTTTTTGGTGCTTTACTCCTTAGTTCCCAGGTTCCAACTGCTCCATGGCCACAAAGGAAGGGCACAAAATAAAGCTTGTCTTCCCTTTCAACCACCCACACAGGAACTGGGAGGCATGTGGAGATGCCAAGAGCACACCTAGTATAGTTCAATGACACTGAGGATATAGGATCCAAATGGAGAAACATGAGCCACTAAAAAAAGGGAGCTCAACCCTCCACCAGTGTCCTTCAGGTGATGCAAAGCAGATACTGGGGGAGATCATCAGAGAATTTGCCTCAGAACCTGTAAGTGAGTCTTGCAGGCAAATATGAATTAAGCTTATGATACATATAAAGGAAGGTGCCTCAGTTGCCAGTATATGCATAACTATCAAGCCAGACTCCATGTGAACTTTTGTGAATACAGAGAGGTTTATATTTGTCCCAGTAAGGTAAATGGAAACCTAGATTCCTTCGATAAAGCAAAAGAAAAGTTACTCATAAACAAAATTTTATTTAAAATAAAGCTACCCATCCTATATTGATTATTTCAGCTGTTCTGTGGTATACACGGCTCTCTCATGAACAACATATTTGGAACTTTTTCCTGAGTATTGTCGGTGACAATAATGACAGTCACACAAGCTGCTGATGGAGGTGGGGCTGGCTTCACCCAGATCACATTGGCTGCTCTCCACACAGGCCTGCTGGGTACTGAACAATTTAAGTAAACTAAAATTGCAAAATAAGCCTTCCTACAAAGCCTAAAGCATTCTGTGTAAACAAAAGTGGACAGGGTCTTTAGTTTCAGTTTCTCAACTCCCATAATTCACATTGCCTAAGGGCTTAATTTACTTCAAAGGAAGTTTGTTTTGTCTAGAAGCTGGTGCAATAAAACGTCCTGATGGTGCTATTTGCAATAATGCATTTTTAATCCTGAGAGAAGCCATCTCATGTAGTGCTCATGTTAGGTACTATCTAAAGCTTGATCTGGTCTCAGCAATGGGGTAAATTTCACCTATCAGGATTAAAGGCAAATGGTTTTTTTGTTGTGTTTTGTTTGTGTTTGGGGGAGGTTTTTTAAGCATCATGGTCAAAGAATGCACAGCTGGGCAGATTATTTGAATGGCAGATTTCAGCCCAGCTAGAAAGACAACCTGCTGCTTGTTTAACGTAATCTCTCAGCCTAAGTATTTCCAGAAAACAGTTCCAAATAATCTTCCTGCTACACAATTAGAACAGAAAGCATGTTCACCTTCGTCTGATCCAATGAGTTACCTCGCCACAGACCACCACAATTCTGACCTCTGCTTCTCCTGTCATTGATATGAGGGTGAATCTAAATATTAAATTGCACTACCATTAGAAATCGAGCCTCAGTTTTGTACTAGTGTGACTTGGAGAATCTGGCCCTGGAACATGATGCTGTATTTTACTGAGTATGTGCTGTTGCTTCTGCACTTACTGATGTATTATCATCAGAACTAGGATTAAAACCAGGTACTTTTATTCTCTTTTCATTCTTGATTTCTTGCCTTTCAAGTAAATACCTTCTTTGAGCCCGAGCCAACAGGATTGATTCCAGGAGTATGCATTCAGAACCTGGTGAAGATTTTTGCGAACAGGCCCAAACCAGCAGTAGATGGGATGAATATTACTTTTTATGAGGGTCAGATCACAGCCTTCCTTGGTCACAATGGAGCAGGAAAGACAACCACTATGTAAGTAGAAGAAGGAAATCAAGGGCAGTGCTCTATTGCTGGAGCAGCCTTCTCTTTTCACTCTTCCCTTGTCTCTCTACTACCCCTGCAGCTGGCTTGACACACAACGTTAGGCTTTTTCCAGACAGGGAAATGCTGCCCCTAGGCATTAAGAAGATATCCTGGATTAGCTAAAGCCCTGGGAGGGAGGTAATGCATGACACAAACAAGAGAAAGTCTAGAGAGAAGGAAGAAATTGTCTCCCCCTGAATTCATTTCCCATGGCCAAACTACCACAGCTGAAGAAAGAAGGATTTTCTGGCTGCAAGGGCGGTTGAAAATTTGCAAGCCACTACATTCCACATGTTCTTGGTTTCTCGAACTGGCTCTAGGTCAGCCACATCTTTTGGTCTGTGTGCAAAGGAGTATAAAATACAGGCCCTCTTTAAATAAAATGGTCACATGCATGCAAGATCCATGTCCAGATTAAAATGTTCCTCTAGTCCTAGAAACCTAGCATCCCAGTAGCTGGACTTTAAGCATGTTTAATTTTCTTTATACAGAACCTTATTTGGCAAAATAGGATTAACTGGTGAACAAAACCTTTTATAAATCTGTGACAAGTTCACCAAATATTGAAAGAACTGAATGTGTTTCATTATGACTTTTCCCAGCAGAATACTTAAGGGTTTTTCAATTAAAACACCTTTATTTCAAAGGCACTTTAAATTGCCTTTTAATTTTTTTAATTGTTTCACACTGAATTTGTTCAACCCAAAATAAAAGCATCCTAATCTGCTGAAATGTTTTGTAAATTTGAGGGGGTTTATTTTTATGATAAAACCAAAACTTTTGCTGCTTTGAACTTTTTAAAACTGAAAAATACGCTAACCACCCAAGTCTAGTAACAGCAACATAACATTTGTTCTTCTAGTTTACAGAAAATAAAGGTGTAGGGCATGAGTCAGCACGGCCAGAGACCTCAAACCGTTATTTTTATCTTCATCCTACTGAGCTTCATTTTAGACCCATTTATATGTAGGGCTGATATAACATGCTGAACTAAAACAGTTTCTTAATGGAAGCCAGAATGAGATTCTCTGTAGCAGATCAAGAGTTCTTACACGCATGCTTTTTGCTGGAGTTGTTTCATCAAGGCCTATAGTAAGAAGTCATCATGCTCCATCTAGTGGAATCATGCAATGTAGGTTCCTTGTCTAGCACAGAGAGATAGGAGAGGGTGAGTTTCCTCATTTTGTTTTCCCAGGTCGGTACTGACAGGCCTCTTCCCACCCACATCTGGAACTGTGCTGGTTGGTGGCCTGGACATCCAGACTCACATGGACTCCATTCGGCACAGATTAGGGATGTGCCCTCAGCACAACATCTTATTCAATCAGTAAGTATCACTCCACACTGGCTTTAAGAAGAAGCATTCCAGTCCACATGTGGGAGAATCACCAAAGCCTGTGTTGTGTCTCTTCCTGTGCTGGCAGTAGATGTATTTCAGAGGAACTTCTCCATTTCTTAACATCACATCCTGCAGTAGAAATCTCCTGCATCATTTTGCTGGGAACAAAGTTTCTTAGGAAAATGACAGTGCTCCTGGTGTTTTCTGTTGTAGTATGGGTTAGCAGGAGTTAGCCTGGAGGTTCATGCACTGTAATTTAGGACTTCTAAAGCAAAAAATCCAAATTGACAGTGCAGTAGCAGGATATTTTCATGCCCATTTCTCACTACCACCCAACCACTTACTGCCTTCTCTGGTGATTTCCAGCTTCACTTCCATTAGTTTGTGTTCATCTCAACAGCAGACTCTCTTCCATTTTATTCCCATAAATGGATGGTTTGATGCCTGCTATACCTGTTCCTTTAGTAGCAGGTTCTGCTTTGAAAAGGCAAAGAAAGAGACTATGACCTCCAAGTGAAGTGTGTTGATCCCAAAGAACATCTTTTAGGGTAATACAACCTCTCTTTCTTTAGCAAGATAAAGCTAGAGTGAATTTATTGCTGCTTGAGGGGAAAAAACGGCTTATTCATTTAACCTGCCTTCTTGCCTTTCTGTCTGATTTCACAGCCTTACTGTAGCAGAGCACATCTTGTTTTATTCTCAACTGAAAGGAAGATCCAAGGATGAAGCTGAGCAAGAGCTAGAAACAATGCTGGAAGACACAGGCCTCATCCACAAAAGGAATGAAGAAGCTCAGAATTTGTCAGGTGCCCACAGGAATTTTCCAAGATGTTTTTCCCTGTAGCCTTTTCTTTGTCTTTCATAGAATCATGGAATGGTTTGGGTTGGAAGAGATGTTAAAGATTATCTATTTCCAACCCCCTGTCATGGCCAGGAACACCTTCCACTAGACCAGATTGCTCATAGCCCCATCCTACCTGGCCTTTGGGTAATTATTGTTCAAGTTACATATTTGAGGCTATATTCTGACACACCAATGTACACTGGGGGAAGGCTTTATTTTCAAGGAGTAAATGGGACTGTACAAGCAGTAAAGCTGGCACAACCTGTCCCTAAAGCTTCCATGTCTTATAAATATACAACAAATTCAAATATACTTAAAGCTATTAGTTTTAAATATATATATATGTATAATTGGTTAATATAAGAAACAAACAAAAAAATACAACCTTCTATTATTTCAAGGCAAATGACATATTGTACTATCATGCTGCCCCAGTGTATGGGTCAGTGCTCCATAATACTGTACTCTTTGGTAGGAGTAGTTTCTTCCATTCTAAAGGTACAAATGCACATAGTGTATCTGAACAACTCTCACTTTCAGATTCAAAAGATGATTTGTATAAACAGCCAGCTGTTCTTATACTACTTTGTCCTCATTGCAACTATAAAAGTTGGTTCATTTCACAAAAGAACATGAAAACCTCATATCTTTCTCTTTTCTTCTGGCAAGAATCAGAAAATGCAATCTGTAGATGGAAAATATATAATAAAGAAAAAAAAAGTTTGAACAACCTGTTTTGAACTTTAGAAGAAAAATTACTATTAATTTATCTTTGCAGATATGTGTCTGAGGATGGGTTTCATTTTATTTGTATCAGTTTGTCCCCACACCAAAAAGCAAGGTACATCCCTGCCCCTTATATAACTCATCTTACACTCCTTGATGTGTTTGTCCTCTGATAGGTGGAATGCAAAGGAAACTGTCTGTTGCCATTGCTTTTGTGGGTGAAGCAAAAGTGGTAGTCTTGGATGAGCCCACTTCTGGAGTTGATCCATATTCCAGGCGATCTATCTGGGATCTTCTGCTGAAATATCGCCCAGGTAAGAGATTTGAGAGTAGAAACTGTTTGATTTTTTTGGTAGGGTTTTTTAAACTTTTCATAGATGCCGTATGTGCCTGCTGTGTAAACTGTCATGAGTAGTGGGATATGAATACAAGCAAACAAGATTGTTTTAACAGATACCCATGGTTGTGGCAAACCTGGGACCTGGCTTTGGTGCAGAGAAATAGTTGCCAAAAACAAAACACAGTTTTGAGTTCCAGAGAGAGTTCATGCCTTGAACATTCCTCCTTGTTCCTTCTAGGCAGAACTATTATCCTATCAACCCATCATATGGATGAGGCAGACATCCTTGGAGACAGAGTAGCCATCATATCCCAAGGGAAACTCTTCTGCTCAGGCTCTCCTGTATTCCTAAAGAACTCGTTTGGCTCTGGCTTTTATCTCACCCTTGTTCGCAAAATGAGAACCACAAAAATGGGAAGGGCTACAGTAAGTATGTATCTCCCTCCCTGCACATGTATTCTGAAAAAGGCTTGCACTGCACCAAGGTAAAAAGCAATTAAGTGCTGCTTGAGACTGTGTATAAAACTGCAGTTAATCATATGATGATATAATTATGAATATCATATTAGCATGGTCTGGGTTGGAAGGGACCTTAAAGATGATCTAGTTCCAACCCCAATGCTGTGGGCAGGGACACTTCCCACTAGACCAGGTTGCTCAAACCCCATCCAACTTGGCTTTGAACACTTCCAGGGATGAGGCATCCACAGTGCTTCACCACCTTCACAGTACAGAATTTCTTCCTAATATCTAATCTAAACCTACCTCTTTTCAGGTTAAAGCCATTCCCCCTTGTCCTATCACTACATGCTGGTAGCTCATTTGTAGCCATCTTTGGGTGCTGGAGGGTCTCTAAGGTCTCCTTGAGCCTTCCCTTCTCCAGGCTGAAAAACTCCAACTCTCAAGCTGCCTTTGTCCATATACAGGTCTTTCTGATTCTTGCTTTTGCAGTGCACTGATTTTAAACATTAGGTAGTCTGGTAAGTAGCTCAGACACTGGAAAAGTTTACATTTATCCATACCCTAAACCAGCCTCTCACAGCTTGAAAAGTAGGGTTCTGGACTCTTTCTGCTGAAAGTAGTGCTTCCAGTCCTAGTAGCAACACAATCTGTACTCTCATGGCCCCTACCGCTTGCATTTTCCCAGGTATTTTGTATGCAGTTTAGAACTGATTCGTGCAGATGGATTTATGTTTTCTACATTGCTTAATCCAGTCTTCAGATGATTTTCAGTATAGTAGGTTCAAGATGCTCTGGATATGATATGTTTTTCACTGACTCAAGCTGTGCAAATACTGACAACCCTTACATCCTGTTTTGAGTGTATCTAAGCACTCTTATCTTTCTATCTTTTGCTTGTCCATGGTAGTCATTTTGTAGCTGTGGATCTCAGTGCTCCTGCTCCTGCTCCAGCTGTGTGCACAGAGGTGAAGAAGGCGTTCCAGAGATGGAGCTGGATGGTAAGAAGCAGGATGGTTCAGCATTCCAGCACACAGCTATATCTCCTCTTATGCTACAATCTTGTCTTACAGATCAATGCTGCCAAGGCCCACTTCTTTGGTTCTTGTGTCTAACATTTGTACTGTATTGTAATATCACTTTAATAAGGGTTCTTTGTGGTTTTGTTTACCATTGACCCTTTTTTGTGTATATGTGGTCTGAGGTACAGATGATGAACTGGAAGTTTGTGTGCTTTACAAGTTTAGTATAGAGTTTTGTGTAATTTGTTAATGAAAACTGAAGCATATCTAGAGGAAGGAAATAGACTTTCTCAGAAAAAAAGTAATTTTGGCTTGTCTGCATGAGAAAAGAATTTAAGCAGATATCCCTGAAGATTTTGTTATGCTTTATTAACAAACCTGAAATAGTTTCCTGCTACATAATTCCAAAGCATAATTAGCAACATACCCCAGTCTAGTGCAGAATTAACTGAGATATCTGTGAGTCATATAATAGAGAAGTACCATTTTAGTGCAAACAACAGGTTTTGAAATCATGCTTAATACGGTTAAATATTCATTCTATGAACACTGTTTTGACTTTTCACAGGAGATCTAAACGAGCTAGCAGAAGTAATTCACCATCATATCCCAGAAGCAAAATTAATTGAAAGCATTGGTCAGGAGCTCATTTATCTTTTGCCCAATAAAAACTTTAAACAACGATCTTATGCCAGTCTCTTCAGAGAACTGGAGGAAACATTGGATGACCTGGGACTCAGCAGTTTTGGAGTTTCAGACACACCACTTGAAGAGGTAACAGACAGGTTAAATACCTGCTTACCTTACCATAAACACCCAAAATGTTTGCTGAGACTGTTCCTGTTCTTAAGCATGTAATTCCTTATTCCTAACATGTTCTTCAAAATCTAGTTCCGTAAGCTGTGGCACACTCAGAAAATCTCTGAGAAGAGCCTAGAGTGAGGATCCAAGCCTTACTTCATTGTAGCCTTGTGGAGCCTGACCCATTAGCCTGAAATGTGTCCCTTTTTTTGTATCTTTGTTCTTTCATTTATTTTCTGAGGTATTTCATAAGAGACCTCTGATTGTGTAATAAAATGAAGTACTGAAAAGGTATCCACATTTTTTTGTTTTATATTGAAGGATGATGTATGGTGTTCTAAAGGTCAGGTTATTGTAACTATTCTTTTCCTAACCAGAAAATGTAATTCTCTATGGCAGGTTTTCCTAAAGGTCACAGCGGAAGCTGACCCTGAAATGCAAAAAACAGGTATAGATCCACAAATTTGTATTTGATTAATTGTTCTTGGGACTGATTTTTATTCTGAACACTCTGTAAAGAGGAGCTTCAGAACTTTCAGTCTTTTATGTGTTCTTGACAAAATAAATTTTGTCAGCAAATATCTGTTTTCAGGCCTGACATGATATCTGAAAAAAAAAGATTAAGTCAGCAGAAAGACTTGTATTTAGATTGGATGAGGTTTGTAACTATGCAAATAAAAGTGGAGTGTCGAGCACTCAGATGTCAATAGTTTTAGTAGTTGTATAAAAGGTACTTTGCTAACTATTAGTCCATAAACTATATAGATGATTAAATTGTTCATCCTGCTGAGTAAGAGGAGTGTTTAACTATATGATGTCACTAAATACAACCACAGTGCAACAGTTGTAATTAAAACAATCTGAAGATATGATATATACGGTTGGTAAAACCTGGCCCTCTTTAAAATGTCTGTGCTGCTTCATGTATGGAAGATAAAACGTCTTCTCTGATGCTTCTCATCTTAACCTAGGACATACTCAAGAAAATGGTTCTGCTCTTGGCAAAACACCTACTGAGGACAAACCAGCTGAACAAACCACACTGAAAACTAATGACCCTTCTCGAATGCCAGTAGGAAGAGCAGGAGATGCAAATGAAGGCAAAGGGTCCCAACAGTACAAAGGCTTTCAGCTTGTACATCAGCAGATCAAAGCACTGCTCATCAAACGCTTCCACCACGCCTCCCGCAGCCACAAGGACTTCCTAGCACAGGTATTGACTGTCTAGTGCTGTGCTTGATTCTTTCCCACAACGTTCTCAACAGGGTCTTCCCAGCAGTGATGGCTCTATGGAAAGCAATAGAGGTGCTGCAAATGAGTAACAGTGCAATTATGATTCCAACTCTTGTGCCTCTTCTTTTATTCTTTTACTGCCTGGAGTCTATCAACTGCATGAAGTTCATGATTCTATCACTACTAGCCCAGTGTTTTATTTTTAATATAATACAGTTTTATGACAAGCAGAATTTTGAGCACAAAAGTGCTGGAAATTAAGTTGTTGATGTTCAGGAGTTAAACCAGATTGGATCTGTGTGCTCCTGCTGTCCTTCCTTTGTTTACATATATTATGGGGTGTGTACAGCGTCATTCTCCAACGTCTATATAATAACCTAATGTGAAGTTTTTGTGTTCCCTGCAGGTTGTTCTCCCTGCTAGTTTTGTGTTGCTGTCTCTAGTACTTACAGTCATTATTCCTCCATTTGGAGAATATCCCGCCTTAACATTACACCCTTGGATCTATGGGCAACAGTTTACTTTCTTCAGGTGAGAGGAATCACTTAAAGTACATCTGTCATACATACACCTTTTTCTCCCTACAGTTTAGTTAGCATCATGGGGCCCTGTCTCACTGCTCTTTTCCTCACTCTATGTGATGTAAGAAAATATTTACTTCACTGGAATCAGCAGAATTAAAATAGCTTGAAATTGGTGTACATGGAGAATACAGCTGCTAGTAGATCTAACAAATAGTCTTTCAAATATCTTTCTAACTTCGGTATTTTCCTCTTCCTACCTGAGTTCAGGACCTCAACACTTATAAAGTTAAATATCCTGTCTAACAGGAGATCCAGACCTCAGAAAATGAAAATGTGGAGTATGTTTTTCATCTTCTGATTACTGACTGTAACAGTGCTGAGAGAACAGCAATAAGAATTCAAGCCTTTTTTGGAGAATGTTGCTATTGGACTTTGCCAGAAGTCAGCTTTAGTATTAGGAGAAAAGAACCATAGCCTGTCAACCACCTCAGAACATTCTGGGTTTTCACATAAATAAATAAAACAATTGTATTGTCAGTATTTGGAGGGGGGCAGTTGGTACTGCCATATGGCTGTCCTTCTCTAGTTGCTATGTGTATTACAGTACAATAATTTGAAAAAATATTTTATAGAGAAAGTCCTATCTTATTCCCTTAGCAATGAACGTCCTGGCAATGAGCAGATGGTCTCCCTTACTCATGCTTTCTTGAATAAACCAGGATTTGGAATTCGCTGCATGAAGAATCAGCCTCTTTTGTAAGTTGCTAGCTAATTTCTCGTGAATGAGACCCTAGCAGGGTAATTCTAGTGGAACTTGAGTAGTGAAACAAGAATGAATTGGCTTGATTCTTCACAAGAGCCAATGCTTCAGGTGTGTTGTTGGCTATATCTAATATTGGGTCAAAAATAACAAAAAACCAGCAAGATAACACTGCCACTGGATTAAGAATGATTCACAGTGCCCAATGTGACTGACTGGAAACCAGTAGCTTAGTATTGAGAGTTAAGCAACCTTGAAATTTATGTCACAGGTCAGTGACCTCAGGCCCAAATCTTCTCAGCTTCCCTGGCTCTTTCCATGACTGAGGCCCTTCAGGTTCCTTCTGTTTCCATTGGTGTGTTTGGAAGAAATAACTTCAGCAATTGCTCAGATTGTGAAGTAGCAATAGGACAATGTGTATGATTAGAAATTATTCTCATTCTGAAGTGAGGGCAACATTAGTAGAGCTCCAACTTTTGTTGTCCTACCTGCTTACTCTGCCCGTGAGTCCTGCTTTGGAGCCATTTGTCACTGACTTACTGTGCTTTGACATTTGTTCCCTTTCTCCTGACCCTTTCCCAGCCATGACATCCAGCAATTTGATCCTTCTGGTTGTCCTCTCTTCTCCCATTCCTCTCCTCTACCTGCAGAAACAAAGAGCAAAGTTTAAAAAAGAAAAGATACTGCATGAGAAAGAAAAACTATAGTTTCTTCACAAAAATATGTCCACTGCAGATTTCATAAGTACTAAAGGATCAAACACAATCCCCATGTTCCTTCAGTGTCCTATCTGCAAGCTGAAGGCAATAAACTTGGCAGAGATGTGGGGGGTAGACTATATTTATACATGTGTACCAAGTACTCTAAAATGTTGTTCTTATTCAAAACTCACACGATGAGGGCTGAGGGGGGAATATCTGCTTAGAGCATTGTGATTTTGTGGATTTGTGAGTTCTCATGAACTGTTATCTCTGCACAGCTTAAAGCTCTGTTTCTCTGCACAGGAACTACCCATGCAATAATATGCCAACTGCCTGGAACACACCTGCTGTTCATCCTAACCTAAGCAGCTTCCTGCTGAGCCAAGAGTGGAGCCCTGAGAATCCATCACCTTCCTGCAAGTGCAGCACCCACAAGAGACTCACGATGCTGCCAGAATGCCCTGCAGGTGCAGGAGGCCTCCCACCACCACAGGTTGTGTCATTGTGCCATAAATCTTTGTAGAAAAGTTTCATGGCAAGTGCTGGAAAAGGGACCAGTGTCTAAGTACCTTGCCATGCTAATATACATGGAAGGAGTTGAGTACATTCTTTATCAAGAGAGCAAGACTTGCTGTCATTTGGAATTCAGTTTCATAGGTATTGGAAAAGCTTGCACATTTAAATAAATTTTGATTACTGTTTTCATCCAAATTGCAAACTTTTCATGTAGAAGAAAATCAAGAAAATTTTAACAATTTGTCATATAATTTTTTTAAAATAATTTTTATTTTCTTTTGCCTCAAAGAAAAATTCTATTTAGAAGGTTGCCTTTCTTTAAAGGAGGGAAGAGCAGGAGGGAGAAAGAGGAAAGAAAAAAAAAGAAAAAAAAGGTCACAATTTTAAAAATGTATTTTAAAAACATTGAGTGTGCTCCTCTATTAAAAGGGAAAAATCACTACTCAGTGAACCCCAAATTATTGTTTTTTACATGTCTTTCAGTTCCATTTCTATCAAGAATGTTCTAAGCTAGCAAAATGAATGTTTGTATGCACATGAATGAAGATGAGTAATTTAATAACCACTGATGCTGTATGGAGGAAAACAGAGCTACATTTCTACCTCTCCTATCAATGAACCATCTTAGTAAGAGCTCTTTATAAAATGTGCTTGCTCTTTTGAAGAGCAAAGGAAAATTACAGCCTGCCGTTTTATAAATGTTTTTCTAACAAGTTAAACAGAATTGCAGCCAATCTCAGAGTAGTAGCTCACTAATGTAATGTCTCACCATGCACACTGTTCATCTTTAATATTCCTGTTTGCCAGGCTGAACACACCAGAAAAATGACTAAAATATTTCTAATTTTCATAGAATCATAGAATCATTAAGTTTAGAATACAACTCTAAGATGGAGTCCAACTGTTAACCCAGCACCGCCATCTTCACCACTGAGCACCCTCCCCATGTGCCACATCTCGACATTTTTGAATACTCCAGGGATGACTATACCACTTTCCATGACACAATCTCTTGAAAACATTGATTCAGCTTGCTTTGATTTCTCTATCACTGTTCACAAAACAAAGCTGTTTTAAATATCTATAGAATTCCTGTTTATGAAGAAAAAAATTTGATAGAGGTTAGATTCTGACCTTACTCACAGCATCCCAAGTTATTTCTGATTTCCAAGTAATCCCTGTCCAACAGACAAAGCTGAATTTTGTTAATTGCATGCTAGTGTATTTTAGAGAAATTTTAGTCTAAAACTTCAATTTCAAGTAAGATGCAATTTTTTTCATTTGTTTGTGGGGATTCTAGTCCTCTAAACAAAATGTGTTTATTACAGTATTATCCTGATAATTTTGCAGGATATTATAGTTTTGTGTAACTTGTCAGAAAGAAACAGTTCACATTTGAGTCTTCAGAAAAGCCACAATGTGTAAATAATTGTCAATAGAATTATATTTAAGCATAGACAACTCAATTAATGAAGGCACTATGGGCATGCTACCAGTCTTCCTGTCTAGAATCAGCTGGGCATCTGTAATGTGTCTTCGGTGTCATCCAGTACTCTCCGTGGATAAATGAAGGAACTTCTGGAAAGTTCATTAGACTTACTTTCTAGGTCATTATCAGATCATTTCAGGTTGCAAGCTTTGCCATCTGAAGCTGCCCAGGAACCTCTTAAAGTATATTCTACCTTAGGATAAACTCTGGAGTGCGAGGTCTTGCATTTCATAGCAACCCTGTATTTGTAAAAGACTCAATAAAGTTGTCATGTGGCACCATTTTCATATTTTAATTTTAAAAAGTACTTTTCATTCAAACTATCTAATGTGCTAGTGAAGGTGAATTTTTTGTATTAGTTTTTACCTAAAGTTGCTAAATCATAGGAAACTACCTTTTTTTGTTTGTTTGTTTTTACTGGGGCCTCAGTTTGTTTGTTTGAAAAGTTTCCTTCTTTCATTTTGAAGAAAAAGCCCTGAGCAACCCTGACCTTTGTTGCAAGTAACTGTTTCGGAGTGACATGCGACTGTTCTGTGTCATGCATCACAAACTTACTGATTTCTTCTGAAGTCTTAGTAAAGTAAGGATGTTTGGGCTGTAAATGATCCACGAGTGACTGACCCACTCTCTTTCAGTGATACTATGAACCTGGGCGTTTTCTCTGAACCAAAACTACATTTTCTCTTTTCCTAACAAACATTTAATAGCTTAAGACACTCTAAAGTTTATGGGGATTGATTAGGTTTTTGTTTCTTGACAGAGAGTGCAACGCAGCACAGAAATTCTTCAAGATCTGACCCACAGAAATATTTCAGATTTTCTGGTGAAAACATATCCCACTTTGATAAAAGGAAGGTAGGGATAATTTGTTTTTTACATATTGCATTTTGTACCTGGCAATGAAATTCTTATTTAATAATGACATAACACCTGATTTGCCACAGTGTTCTTTAGATTTGAGCACCATGTCCATATTTCTGATATAAGACTAGAAGAGGCTGATTTTAGGGGAGCTCAATATTTTCGATTTTAACTGTTTGTATAATCAGGTACTCCTTTATAGGCAGAGCTAAGTTTTAGTGGTGATGGAATGCCGTGTTAATGGTGAGAAAAATGGTGCCTTTGCACAGCACTGGTGAACTGCCTTGCAGAAATACTACTTTGTCTCCCTGAAGAATTGTTGCCACACTAACATGACCATCTGCCTGAGTTAATTAGCACGTGCTTCCCAGAAGTGCTAAAGAGCAGCCAGAGGACAATGTTACACAGATACATCCATCCTACTGATAGCTCCTCAGCTTGCCCGCGTGTTGAGTGGGGTAATTAGCTGTGCGGCATCCACCACCTATTATCTCTGATTCAGGCCCTGCTACTTTTTCAGTTCCCAGCAGAGCTCTTGAAATTCCCCTTATATTAGTTACGTGCTGACTGCCTTTGACTGATTCCTCTTAGCATGTGTCATAATTGCTTTAGATACATATTTTTAAATCAATTAATTATGGATTAGAGTAGCCCAGTATTTGTCACTGTAGGAATCTTGCTTATCTGTGTATGAATTGAAGATGAATCATGTCAGAAAACAAAGAGCCAAAAATACACTGCAAGGAATGCCAAAAGTCCTGCCAACCCCACAACTCAAAGTAATAACCAGCAGCCTGGAGGTCTGCAAAGTATAGGAATTCAAATTTAATTTTTATTTAAGCCTGACAATATCATTGACTTTGGTTCTGTGCATTGAGAGGGGATTCTCTTTATCTGTTTCAGCTTGAAGAGTAAATACTGGGTCAATGAGCAGAGGTAAGAAACCAATTCACGGATTATGGCGGTAAATAAAGGAACAATGTATTTCTCTTTAACCAGGGAGCCTCACAAGGTTTCTGCAAATGGACAAGGGGAATTGTGGCAGATAGTGTAGAACAAAGAGATGGCTTCAGTGGGAAACAGGCTGGGGATCAGGAAGGGTCTGATAAAGACAAGGGGTTATATTTGTTTGAACTCCCCGCAGGAGACGAAGGCAAGAGCCTCACAATGGAACTATTACCTACAGAGCTTTATTACATACAGGAGTCAAACTCATGAGAACTGTGTGGTGAAAAGGTTCAACACAATAGTACAATATATTGTAATAGTGCTGTGACACAGCTCTTTTGGTGCTGCAGAAAAAGCATTAACCCTCCAGTAAAACGACTTGAGTTGGATGAAACCTAGATACCAGGCCATCAAATATAGAAGTAACAACCACAATTCCTCATGCCTGCTCTGTACACGTGTAGTAGTTATAAATCAGATTCTACTAGTTCTCTTCACTTAGGTAGAGACATCAGCTAAGCCCAGTGTGATGTCTACACTGCAGTTACTAAGCTTAGAGAGAAACTGGTTAGCCTGAAGCACAAACGTATTTCATTTTTCACCAGCAGTAGGAGTTCACTTCAAAGATAGCAGATGGATGACTGCCTTTCTTCATGGAATATCTGCTAGTTCATGTGCAAGCATTGCTTTCTATGGGATTAGGCTTCAGTTCATCTTGTGCAATAGTATTTATCATTATGGAGTACTGCCTGGTACTGACATTGGTGAATAACAGCTCCTCTCAGAACATCTGAAATTTTAACTGAGGTCTATGCTGTCCTTAGTACTCCATGCTGTCTAAACCATTATATGGCAATTATCTTGATTTAAAGATTTTGTTCTGTAGAAATCACTGTTTTCTCCAAATCCTCTACCTAAATAATTTTCTCAGGATCCTGGCATAAATCTCTCAGAAACGGATAGAGCTTCTATTATTTTAAAGCCCTATAAAGACCTAATGCAACTTGTTAGAAAAAGATTAGAAATTGTTGTACATGAAATATGTGATGTATAGAAATAAAACTTGCATTAAGTGGGGTTTTGGTTTTTCCATTAATGTACAGTTATGGGTGTGTGGTATGAGTTATTGATGATATTTTTCTCTTTACTAGATATGGAGGAATTTCTGTAGGAGGAAGACTTCCAGTCCTTCATGTTTCTGGAGATCAAATTGTCAATTTTTTAAGTGATCTTGGCCAAATGATGAATGTGACAGGAGTAAGAAAGATTTTTAATTATGTTTGTTTTTTGGTCCCTTACTAAAGCATGGTTACTGCAGCATTAGATTTCACCCAGGCGCTGATCTTTAGCTTTTTCTCTTTTGTTTTAGGGACAAGCTTCACTGGCTGCTGCTAAAGAAATCCCTGATTTCCTTAAATATATGGAAAGTGAAGATAATATTAAGGTATCTGCTGGAATTAGTCTGCTTACTCACAGTCTTTCTTGAAATAGACTTCAAATTATGAGAATACTGCTGGTGGTATTCCCAGATGCAAGAAGAGCTGAAATGATGTACTTTAGAAATAACTCGGTATTAACACTGTATCTCATACTATAGGTAATTCTTATTCACAGTATTTCAAAAGGGACATTTTTTTAAATCATGTTCTTAGTACTACTTGCTGTCTTAAATACCTTGAGTAGCACACTGAATTTTAAAATGTACTTCTATAAAATCCCCTGATGGTAGTTGTCCAATGCTTTTAAAAGCATAGTATGTGAGCTCCTCCTGCAGGACTGTTCCTAGGAACTATGAATTCCTGGTGCTGCATTCAACCCTGCCCACCAAAGTAGATAAAAGGCAGACAAATTTTCTCCCATAACTCAGTGAAGGGTTCTTAAATTAATCTGTGATTTCTGAATCTTTTAGGTGTGGTTTAACAATAAAGGATGGCATGCTATGGTTAGTTTCCTGAATGTAGCCAATAATGCAATCCTCAGAGCTAATCTGAGGACTGGCCAAGCCCCTGAGGAGCATGGGATCACTGCTATAAACCATCCTCTGAACCTCACCAAGGAGCAACTCTCTGAAGTCACTGTGTAAGTCTGCTTGTGCTCTGCTTCTGGCTTTTACCCCTCCCTCTCCGGGCAGCTTGCAACTTCCAGCATGCTCACACTCCGAGGAGAAAGAGTTCAACTGACAGAATGTGGAGGCCCTTCCCTGAAGTTTTACTCTAAACAAGAATGTATTCATGTCTCACTATATTCCCATAAGAGTTCATTCCCATCCCACATAGGAACTATGACCTTTGGTTATACATTAGTGCATGTTTCTGTTGATTCCCAAGCACAAAGATTCTGAAATCTTTGTTCATGCTCCAAATCCAATTCATTTACTTCTGAAATAAAACACAATAAAAAATGGAATGAGAACTTGTTCATAATTGACTACAGGTCAAGTAATTGACAACAGCTCTTCTGGTGCCAAGGACAGCACACAGGTAGATTTTCAATGGCATTTAGTAGGATTGGTGCATTCCAGAATCTGAAAGTCATAGTTTCTTGAAAAAGACATCCCTAAAAAGACAAGACTTTTCACGCTCACATTAAGTTCATAATTCAATGAAACTGAAAACTTTGAGTTGTACCACAGAGGCAAAATCTGTGCTTCATCTCACTGTCTTCAACTTGCCTTTTTATCTTTTCCCTGCTTCCAGGGCACTTTTGCTATTGTACCTAAATGTCTATTTTGAGATGCCCCACATGGGAAAGAAAGGCTGCCAAACTGAGATACATAAAGCAAGTAAAAGATCAGGGAATGGTGCCATATTTGTTAGCTATGTTCCCCAAAACAACCTGGAAAAATTGGTTTTTAGCACATTTTGAAACTGGGGAAATCTTCTACTTAAAAAGCATCCCTGCTACTTCTAGATCTTAAAGCACTCTCCAGAGTCCCCAAATGCGAATATAGTGTTGCATTGCATCCATTCCCTTGCTCACAGTCCCTTCTTGTGCTCTGTTGTAGACTGACCACTTCAGTGGATGCTGTTGTTGCCATCTGTGTGATTTTTGCCATGTCCTTTATACCAGCCAGTTTTGTGTTATACCTGATCCAAGAACGTGTTACAAAAGCCAAGCATCTCCAGTTTGTCAGTGGTGTGAGCCCTGTTATCTACTGGCTAACTAACTTCATGTGGGACATAGTAAGTAACTGCTAGTCTGATTGAGAGCCTCTGATTATCCTGGCTGTGCATGAACTCAGGGTTAACCAGTGAATCAAGTGAAGGTGATTCTAAGCATTGCAAAGCATTCATTTCTCTTAAGTGTTTCTCAGAGAGCATGCTAAGGATCTGGCCTCTGAACTAACTACAGATGTAGAAATTCATGTGAGCAACTCATTAGTCAACTAATGAAGCTGTATTTTTTATAGTCTTAGGATTTCCAGTCGTTACAACTGAATATATAATAAAGTACAATTTACTATAGCAGTGAAAAGCCTCATTGCCTGGTGCTAGTCACTCCTGTCCTCTAGAAGACCCAAAACGTATTTCAAGATATTCAAGAAACCTAAGTGGGGAAGATTCACAGCCTGTTGAAACAGTATCTATGGCCTGACAAAATACTCTAGGATGTCTAAAATGACATACTAATTTAGGTCACTGTATCATGGTCGCTGTGTTATTCTGAAAATATTTATACCACAGGTCCAGACTTGCTTAGACAGGGCTCAGCTTCCCTCCTGTCACTCATCCAGCCACTCTGTCATAAAAGAGAAAATTCTTTGGCTGGTTAAGGCAAAACAAGGGCAGGTTCTCTGGCCATGCCTTTGCAACCAAGAAGGCAGCCAAGGAATTATGCAATAGGAAAAGCATGAACATGGAAGTGAAAAAAATTTAAAAGAAAAGAAAATCAATATTTGAAAAGCCCAAAACTCTTCAGGAGAAGTTAAAGCAAAGCATTATTTTAGTAAATGAGGGAAAAGAAGCAGATCTCAGAGTTCTTGTTCCCTGCTGTTCACAGCAGCTTCCTTGACAGGAATTCTGCTTGGCCGTTGCCCTTGACAGCATGATGCAAAGGCATTAAGTGGTGTTAGCAGTTCTGTGAAATGCTACCTTCAGTTCTGCATAGGGAATTCTGTGCATTGCAGTAGAATAGTGCTACTAATACTGAACAGAAATGGAGCAGTGGCCAAGCATACTCACTTTAGACTCTTCCCAGGAATGTGGCTCAAGTAACTAGCTTTTCCATCCTACACAGCTTTTGTTTGCATCACCAGAAATGTGCTTCTCTTGCATACCCACGGCCCTTTTTGTGGGAAGCCTGGAAGCAGGACTATGAAAGAATTGATTCACAAACCATAATCTAAGAAACAACAATATCTGTTCCATTTTTGATGAACAGTCCAATAAAAGAGAAATGTTGAGTATTACAGGGACCTATCCAAAAGCTTCAGTGTGACTAGTCTAACTCAAATTCTGATGTTCCTCAATATAAAATCCTTTTGGAATGATGTGTAGGATCTGGATATGTTTGCAGCCCTTCTCGGGTCTTACACTTTGTGCTGTGGCAGGTGAATTATGCACTGAGTGCTGGAATGGTTGTGGCTATATTCGTTGGATTCAACAAGAAAGCATATGCCTCTCCGACCAACCTCCCTGTGCTCGTTGCCTTGCTGCTCCTGTATGGGTGAGTGTTCAAGGTTATTCCTGCAGGTGGGCCCTGTATTGCACATGGAAGTGATTTCATGTTACTGAGCTTAGTACTTAGTGGAATAGTTTCGGCTTTGAAGAATAGAACTGAGTGGATCCAAAACCTGTTAAAACTGAATTCTTCTATGGGATATTTACATACTCTGTCTGGCCACATGCTACAAAAGAGATTCTTTTGTCACTTCCTGCCTTGCATTTTTAAGCATTAAATGTGACCCATACAGGAGAATATATTTTTTCAGTTTGCTTCTTTCTTCCTTGTACATTCAGTAGGAATTTAGTGGTTGTTCATTTACCACATTCACAGTCAATACTAAAGTATCTTTCAGCATTGAACATTTCTTTGTTTCTCCTTCTTGGTGTACAATTCACTGAGACATGAGAGGATACCTGGGATGATACCAACCTTGCTAGCATAAGTTTTCTCAGTTTTAACAGTGTCTGTTGCCCTGCATTTTAATAGCAAAGAAAAACTAAGCATAAAAAAACCTTACGTAGTAACCAGGGAGAAAACACTGTGGTGGATTGCTGGTTGGTTACACTATTTCGTTACACTTGGGATGGGAAGAAAGCTCAGCTTTGAGTTTTCTTTAGGCCAGCTGGCATGAGAATACTGAGAAGTTATCACAGTTTTTTTCTATTTCTTGCATGCAGATGGGCAGTAATTCCCATGATGTACCCTGCTTCTTCTTTCTTCAGTATCCCCAGCACTGCTTATGTTGCGTTGTCTTGTATTAATCTCTTTGTGGGAATCAACAGCAGTGCCATTACATTCATCCTGGAATTATTTGAAAATAACCCGGTAAGTAATGTTTTGTAGTGCGTTGATGCTGGCTGGATGCCAGGCACCCACCAAAGGCTCTCTCTCACTCCTCTCCACAGCCAGACAGGGGACAAAAATATAATGAAGGCTTCATGACTTGAGATAAGGACTGGGAGAGATCACTCACCAAATACCCCACAGGCAAATATTAGAGATATTAGTTGAATTTATTATTAAAAAATCAGAGCAGCATAATGAGAAATAAAATAATATCTGAAAGAAACATCTTCTCCCCAGCCTTTCCTCCTTCCCAGCTCTACCTCCTCCCCTAGTGGCACAGAGAGGCAGGGAATGGGGGTTATGGTCACTTCATTGCCTGTTGTTTCTCCCACTGCTTAGGCAGAGGAGTCCTTTCCCTCCTCCACTTTCCCTCCTCCTTCCACAGGAGACAGTTCTCCATGAACTTCTCCAACATGAGTCCATCTCACGAGCAACAGTTCTCTGCAAACTGCTGCAATGTGAGTCTATCCCATAGGCAATAGTCCTCCCCAGGCTGCTGCAGCATGGGTCACTGTTCCACAGGATGCAGTCCCTCAAGAACAGGCTGCTCCAGCAGGGACTCCCCTCTCCATGGGCCTCCCATGGGGTCACAGCCTCCTTTCAGGCATCCACTTGCTCTGGCATGGGTGTCTTCCATGGGCTGTGGGTGGATCTCTGCATCCCTGTGGACCTCCAAGGGCTGCAGGGGCACAGCCACCTCACCTTGGTCATCGCCACGGCCTTGCAGAGGAATCTCAGCTCTGGCGCCTGGAGCACCTCCTTCCTCTTCTTCTCCACTGCCCTTGGTGTCTGCATAGTTGTTCCTCTCACATATTCTCACCCTGCCCTTCTTTGGCTGCAATTATAACTTCACAATCACTTTTTGTTTTGATTTCGTCTTAAATATGTTATCCCAGAGGCGTTACCACCACTCCTAAATGGCCAGCAGCACATCCATCTTGGGAGCTGCCAGGGACTGGCTCTGCTGGACACGGGGGAAGATTCCAGCAGCTTCTCAGAGAAGCTACCCCTGTAGCCCCGCCATTACCAAAACTTGGCTGTGCAAACTCAATACATATTTTTATTAATCCCTGGATTAAAAAAGGTGTGCAAAGAACATCCAAGTACAAGCATCCCTAACAGTAACTGTCTTTCTCTACCTTGCTATTTTGTCTGGCAGTAAATGAATGAGAAACTTGCTGAGCAACTGCAGGTACAGGTGAGCAGAATAAGCCAGAGAAGTGACTCAGAAATTAATATCTAGGGCTGCAAACACAAGGAATGACATTGAGTGGTTTTTGTACCTATGAGCAAGCTTCTGTATACTTTCACAGTTGAGAAGGTCGAGACATGGCACTTTGTGCTTGCTTCTGCAGCTTGTGTTGTATGAGAAGATGTAGATGGTAGGCACTTAATCTTGGTGGTTATTGTGTTAGAGGAGATGTTCTGCTTATACCAGCATTTTGAGAATTGCCTGAAAATGATTTAACACCACCAGAAAGGTGACAGAATACAGCAAGTGCCAAAATGATTTCTTAGAAAGGCTAAGAGATCAGTTTATGAAGTGCTGTTGGCTTGTATGCACTACTGCTATCACCGCCACAGTTGTTGAAACTCTGGCCACTATGTTTGACACCCCATCTGACAGCAGTCCAATTAGCTATCATTACTGATAGTGCATTTTCATACACTCTATGCCGATCAAGAATTGTCATTTACTGCAAAGGAAAAACAGACCTTGGTTAAATTAATGTTTTCAAGGGCCAACTTGACAATACTTACTGTCCCTGCTGTTGCTGCATTCACAGCTATGGTTCTTGATAGCACAGGGTTCAGTCTAGTGCCATTCAGTCTATGGGACATCAGGGCAGCATGGTTACCTTTGAAAACATATCTCTGTTGCAGACACTATATCCAGAGGGAAGATGGCCCTTCTCTGGATTCAATGCTGATGCAGCTCGACTGCTGCTGGCACTTACGCTGTTCCAGGCATCTCCACATTGCACCAACATCCACTGTGGAATTTTGCCCAGACACCAGTACTTGTCGGTATTGTGGTAGCACTGACTGCTGTCGTGGCTTAATCCCATGTCAAGCAAGCACCACACAGCCACTCACTCATTCACTCTGCAACCCACTCATGGAATGGGGTAGAGAATCAGAAGACTAAAAGTGAGAAAACTCATAGGTTGAGATAAAGACGGTTTAATAGGTAAAGCAAAAGCTGTGAGCACAAACAAAGCAACACAAGGAATTCATTCACCACTTCCCATCAGCAGGCGGATGTTCAGCTATCTCCAGGGAAGCAGGGCTCCATCACACAAAAAGGTTACTTGGGAAGACAAATGCTGTAACTCTGAACATTCCCCTCTTGCTTCTTCTTCTTCCAACTTTATGTGCTGAGCATGACTCCGTATGGTCTGGGATATCTCTTGGGTCAGTTGGGGTCAGCTGTCCCAGCCGTGTCCCCTCCCAACTCCTTGTGCAACCCCAGCCTCCTTGCTAGGGGAGTAATGTAAGGCAGAGAAAAGGCTTTATCTCTGCAAGTACTGCTCAGAAATAGCTAAAACATCCCTGTTGTGTTATCAACCCTGTTTCCACTGCAAATCCAAAACACAGCCCCATAGCAGCTTTACGTGTTACCACCAGAATTACATTACCTCTGTTGCATAGGGAAATGCTTCATTACAAAAACTGATTTTTTCCCCAGTGCCAGTTTTTCACAAGCACCTTGTATGGTGCAGTGTATGCCAGTATTCTGCTGTTTGTGTTTTATGTTGCTTTGAGTGTAACTTGATAAATACTCTGTTTTCTCTGTTTTAAGAACACAGAACATCCAGTTTCTCTGACATGACAAAGAACTTTTCACTTATGTTGCTATGTTTTCTTAAACAGGTCTGGTTTAAACAGCTTATGTTGTTTTTGTTTCTTACAGCCTTTGCTGAAGTTTAATAAAACATTGAAAAATGTGCTGCTTGTCCTCCCACATTTTTGCTTGGGCCGCGGACTCATTGACTTGGCCATGAACCAAGCTGTGACTGAAGTATATGCGAGGTTTGGTAAGTAAAGCCAATAAGAAACAAGTTATGGCAGTGTCACATGTCCTGACTTTGGATGAGATATTTAGAAGGATTAACTCAGAAAAGTAGTAGATGTTTCTGAAATTCTCACTTCTTCCATCACCAGATGGATGAGGAGTATGAAAGTTCAACCCCTCTGCAGGAACCACAGCTCCTGATAGTGCTGCCAGAACTCTGTATCCCAACCAATAGTCTGCTTTGGAAATGAACCCATTTGTTCCACGTCAGACTCTGGTGTCTTTTTATCCTTTGTTTGGAAGACCTTAAATCATTACAGGAGGACTTATTTTTTCATTTCATTTGAATATCTCAGTTAATGTTTAAAGTGACTTGTTCTTCAAACGCATTCTCTTGAGATATGGTTATATTTTATATCAGACAACTTATTAAAAGAATAGTCATACAGCAGAACTCATCTGTTTTTATTCAGAAAATGTGTGTCTTTTCATATAATCCATGTGAGTTTCGTGTAATGATATCCAAATTAGTGTGTATTCAGAGAAATTATATTTATTTTTACTCCCATGCAGCAGCTGAGCTTGGAAAGCATTTTGTTAAGAATCTTTATAAGACTGGAAAATTAAAACCATTGCCTGATTGTGAGCAAATAAAGTACAGTAAATCATTATGATTATGCTTTTTGTTCTGAGGAGTAGTGGGGTTTTCCAGCAATATTTCACCTTCCTTTCTGGTGCTCTTTCTCCAAAGGTGAGGAGCATGTTTCTGATCCCTTTCAGTGGGACTTTGTTGGAAAGAACCTGGTTGCCATGGCTCTTCAAGGAGTTGTGTTCTTCATTCTGAATCTCCTTATGCAACACCGTTTGTTCTCCACAAGATGGTATGTCTAAAAATTCTATTAATGTTCCTTTATTAAAAGGATTACTATCTTTGTTATTCCCTATATCCCTCTTTTTTTCTTTTTGTTCTTAATTTTTCTCTAAATTTGTAGAGTTTTTGTCTTCTATTTACTTACCTGATCTTATCTTAATTTATTGATATTCTGATTCAAGAAAGCATTTACAAATGTGCATTAAGAGGATTTAAGAATATTTTATTAAAGAAATTCGTTTTCTTGAATTAAAATTTTAATGTAATTTTTCTTAGTTTAAGACACTGTAATAGTGAGATTATAAAGTTACCTAGAAAGTTTGTAGTGTCCTCAGTACAAGTCAGGCTAGCTACTAGCTAGTACTATGAGGTACTAGCCTGACATCCCAAGACAGCAATTCTAGTCTATGGCACAGGACAGCTGTATCCTGAACACTCTGTGAACTTCCCCTCTCTGTTTTACAAATATGCCTCTCCCTTGATGAAAACAGCTACCTACCAGCTGTAAGCGGGGTCATTCACCCCTGTTCAAGATTGCCAACAAGAGCAATAATTGGTACAATTGAAAAAACACTGTCTTGCAGAGAGATCTACTCAAAACTTCACCTTCTGTAGAAGGACCATCACTTGCTACTGAGAGCAGCCAAATAGTGAAAGCTGTGGCCAAGGGGCAGGTTATTGTCATATCAGTCACTGACAAGGCACATTCTTTTGTGCAAGCCATTTCCTCCCTTTTTAGTATTTAGAGATTAACTTTAAAGGTCAAGGCTTCTCCCAACAGCAGGAATACTCCAGCCAATGTCACATTGTGAAGTTTCAACCCCACTGCTTCCACCAGTCACATTTTTGGCAGCAGATTAGCCCTTGTTTTATACTGTTATTCTAACTGAACCCAGGGCAAATCAGTATCTTGGGGTTTTCCAGGTTTGCTGAGACTGCCATGTCACCCATTATTAATGAAGATGAGGATGTTGCAGAAGAAAGAAAAAGAATTATGAATGGAGGAAACACAACAGATATCTTACAATTAAAAGAACTGACCAAGGTAATATTTTGAGAAGAATGAAACAAATATTTACTCCTGTCTTAGTTCTAAAGTTGCCTCATTCCAATAACATTAAACTAAAAAATTCAGATTATTCTAATTTCTGTAGATGTCTTAAAATAGGAACTTTCCTTTTTTTTTTTCCTCCCCCCGTCAATATAGATTTATGCAGGTCGACGCAAGCCTGCAGTGGACAGACTCTGTGTTGGCATCCGTCCCGGAGAGGTAGGTTGTTCAATAACACTAGATTACATTCCATGGATGAGTTCAGATTTTATGACCCTGCTGATTTGCAAGTTGGAAATATTAAAGAATATGATAACTTTTGCAATTTAGTGCTTTGGCCTTTTGGGAGTGAATGGCGCTGGCAAAACAACAACATTCAAAATGCTGACTGGAGATACTGATGTGACATCTGGAGATGCTGTAGTGGCTGGCAATAGGTAAGTACCTTAAAAAAACCCCTGTGACAGTCCATTTACCAGCAAAGAACTGTCCAGATCACCCTCTCAATGGTCCAGCAGCTCTATGGCACCGAGATCACAGCTAATACACAATTGCATTTGATACCTTTAACACTCTTGTAAAATCTGTGGGTAAGTTGTAGTAATGCTAACAGCAGGACAAGGCAATCATATCTAATAGCAAGAGCTCCCAAACGTAAGATAACCCATCTAACAGGGTTCTTTGATCTGAGCTTTGGGACTTTTCTCTGGCTGTTTCTAGCATCTTTGTTTACACAGTGCTGGCATAATGTCGTAAGTTACTACAGTGTGATCTGGTGTGCACTTACGTTAGTTTACTTCCAGATTGTGTGCCTTGGCTTCTTAGGAGTAGTTGGGATTTGATTGTTTGTCCATTGATGTGATTTGAACAATAACTCTCTTATTGCCAGCACCCTGTTCTAGGTGACTCTGCCCGAGCAGGGTCAGTGGACAAGGTAAACTTCAGAGCCCCCTTCCAACCACACCCCTTACGTGATTTCGTACTTTTCCTACTACCATCAAAGTGTTAGCCTTGTGTCCTGCCTGTCTGTTGCTAGTGACCACACTTTGAGTTGAAATAACTGCTTTTTTTTCTTCTAGAAATAAACACTGTTTTCAAAAAATAAGACCTGAGTAGCTTTTTAAAGAACTTATTAGGTTAGCCTATACTTTAACAAGAAAATGGGTAACTAGGACTGAGCTGACTTAAGACAACAATATACTCCGTGCTGTTATGTACAGACAGGTATTTTTGTAGGACATTTTATCAGGAAGAATTAATTCTCCTCTTACAAGAGTTGTTGCCCCAGAAAATAAAGATTTATTCAAACTGTTCTTCTCTCTTAGACCTAATATTACAGAACTACAAATCTTTTCTTTGTTTCCACAGTATATTGACCCATATTTCTAATGTCCACCAAAACATGGGATACTGCCCTCAGTTTGATGCCATTGATGACCTGCTCACAGGACGAGAACACCTCTATTTATATGCACGCTTGCGGGGGGTTCCAGCAGAAGAAATCAAGAGGGTAAGTAGTCTTGCTTTTGATAGTTACTGTGATATTTGTGATGATTTATTGTGCTCTTAACATGCCAAGGGCCAGAATTTCCAAAGTAGACTTTTTATTCTGTGTATTGAAGTCCTGGGAGTGGTTTCTGTCATTTGGGATGTTAAGTAACAAGACCACACTATCAAATGCAGGTTCCCAGGCATTAATGGTACTTGCACATCTGTGGCACCAACAGTGGAAGGCTAAAGATGCAATTCCTGTGACTCAGAATGGCAGTGGTTGTTTTTTTGCTCTTGTCTTTAAAGTTGTGTATGTATAGGAAAGAAAACATGAAGAAGATTCCAGAAGAAAATAATTTAAATTCTTGCACAGATAGAAGTCTACATCTGAGGTTGCTTTATGGCTTTCCCTCACATAGTTAGAAGTCCCATCATCATAATCATAAATATTTTGTACTTCCCTGGTCCAATTCTAAAATAAATGTGCTAAAACCCAGGGGACTGCCGTGTTTCTACCAGAAGAGGGATGTATGAGCAATCCTGTCTGTTATGCATTAGCTGCTGTGTGAAATAGATGGTCTTTCTCACAGGTTGCTGAGTGGGGCATCCAGAAGCTGGGACTTCCAATGTATGCAGACCACCTGGCAGGGACCTACAGTGGTGGCAACAAGCGCAAGCTCTCCACTGCCATTGCCCTGATAGGCTGCCCACCACTCGTCTTGCTCGTAAGTGTCATGGAAACACAGCCCTGGGAGAGTTCAGTATAACATCTCATAACACTACAGGCTAAAGAGCTACAAAGGCCTTGCAAGCTCCTTTCTGCCCTCAACTTACACCTATTTCAGTGTAATTTTGAGTTAATTTCAGGCATAGACTGGGATGCATAACTATGTTTCCAATGGACTGCAAGCGATTACAAAAGAAAGATCTTCAAAAAGAATGTGTCGAGATAAAATCTATAATCCAGAAAAATCTGAATTTAAACCATTGTTTTGTTTCAGTCTGCCTTTTCTTGTCAGAGTGTAGCCACTGAAGTAAAAGATGATCTTTAAACATATACACCTGGCTACTTTATCCAGAAGAACAGAGGAAGATAGCTACAGTTTTGCCTTTAATATCTCTGGAATAAATTATACAAATTTATACTAAACTATACAAATGCTGAAATGTAGTTCTTGCCAAATAAAATAAGTGATCAGATAATTGCACATCTAGAGGGAAATTCTATATGAAATTACTACAAAAATTCTTTATTTAGATTATATTCTACCGCCTTAATTTGTAGTCTATGAAGAAGTGTTTAAATACATTTTATTAGCATGGTTCCTTGACCCATTCAATATGCCTTTACATGTATTTCGCCTGTATGTAGTAAACAGTAATATAAAATGTTGTCTCGTGATTTCTTAAGATGAGATGTTCAATGAAAACTTTTTTATCCTAGATTTGTTTTACATTTTTTATTACTTACTGGGTTGGCTGATTTATGCAGGATCAGATCTTTAGCTGGTGTAAATCAGAGTGACTTTACTAGTTTCTTGGATTGAGCAATGTCTTAGATGTTTATGCAAGTAAGACTACTTGGTGAGAACTCATTGTTGCCCAGAAAAGGCACTCCCTTCCCTGTAGCTATGCCCTACACAGACAGCATTGTATTCTTACCTGCAGGTCCTTGTACCTGTTTCCTTACTGCTCTGTGCAGAGAAGTCCATTGCTACCCACTCACTCATACACTTCTCAAGGTGTGCGTGCTTTCTCAAGGCACAGATTACTGTGGAGAAGCAATTATATGCTATGGTCCAAAAAATTACCTGAATCTAACTAGATTTTCCCTTTTTTATCTGATTCTGATTGTGTTAACATTTCCATTACAGGATGAACCGACTACTGGAATGGACCCTCAGTCGCGGCGCCTCCTGTGGGACTCTATTGTTGGCGTGCTCAGAGATGGGCGAGCAGTGGTTCTAACCTCCCACAGGTAAAAACAGTTACAATTCAGAATCCAAAAGCAGCTGGAGCTCATCTGTTGGCTTTTATCTCAAATATCTCTTCTCTGTTTTGAAAGTATGGAAGAATGTGAAGCCCTCTGTACTCGTTTAGCCATCATGGTACAAGGTACCTTCAAATGCCTAGGCACAATTCAGGAGCTAAAATACAAGTAAGTAGAATATTTTTATGGTGGTTTTTTAATGGGAAAACTTAGTGTATGTGACATGTACCATTCTTAACACAAGCAATTCGATGTTTAACCAGGCCTATTTCCGGGTGCAGCTCTGTTGTATATTAGACAATGTGACCAGATCTCATTTCAATTCTGTTATGCTACATACCACTTCTGCAGGGCAAATACAGGGCTTCCTAAAAAGCTGGATCTTTTGCAAAATCTTTCAGTTACTGTTATTGTTTTCATAGCTGCAGAAAACTAATTTCCTTCCTGAATGATGAAACCACCTCTTCATCCAATTCCTAAATCTGCATGTCCTTCACAGGTTTGGAGATGGCTACATTGTCACTCTGAAAATCAAATCTCCAAAGTCTGGGCTCCCTCCAGATCCTGCTCCTGCTGAGCAATTCATACGCATCAACTTCCCAGGGAGTTTACAGAGAGAGAAACACTACAACATGCTGCAGTATCAGATTTGCTCTTCCTCTCTGGCTAAGATTTTTCGATTAATAATCTCCAATAAGGAAAATTTGCATATTGAAGAATATTCTGTGTCTCAAACAACATTAGATCAGGTGAGTAAAAACATCCATGAGAAAGCCTGTCTGGTGAGAATTAGGCAACATAATGGGGATGTATCCACACAACTGAAGGACCATATTGTTTAGAGTAGAGAATTATCTCACACCTCTTTCTCAGGCAAGATTCCCAGGCCTCTCATCAAGGAGAATGTATGAGTACGAATCAGTAACTTATTCCCTGTGTAAACAGGTGCCATGTGAATGCTGGTAAGACAGTGTTTCCCAGATAACAGAATTCACACAACCCATTCTTTCAGGAGCAACAGTCTTTCAGGAGCAAGGTCAGCAATTTGGAATGAGACAGAGCTGAGAATTGCATTTTGTTTTAAATAAGAGGTTTGGTCTGTGTTGTGTCAAAGATACTGTGAGAAGCAATTAGACACACAAAACCTGGGAAATCCACTGGGAGTGTTGAAAACACACAATTGCTAGAGGGTATTGGCCCCATCTGCCTGCTTTCCTAAGTAACTAAGGGTCCACATATGCAAAGCTGTTTTCAGTGGGATTGCCAGAGACATTCCTGGCTGCCTTTCAGCTTCCTACTAAAATAGTCTCCTCTTTCCTATGACAATCAAACTCATGCTGTGCAAACCATGCAAACCTGGCTGAAACCATTTCCTCCTTAAGAAAAAGAAGGATTTTAATTGCAAGCAAGTACATCCAAAGGAAGGAAGTTGCAAGGAAGGAAGTTGCAAGGAAGCTTATCAAGATAAAGGAGGAACTCTTGATCCCAGCTGATAACACTGTCTCAGTTCAGTTGATGTCTGTGGATTCCCCTTTCAGTCAGTTTCCTGCAGAGCAGTCATTCCACTAACTCATCTCAGCTGAAGACGCGGTGACATTTTCTGCTTTCCTCACACAGGTTTTTGTGAACTTTGCTAAACAGCAGATGGAGGATGAGGAAATTCCTTTGCATCCACGTGCAGCTGGAGCCAGCCGAGAAGCAAAGGTGTCCCCTGCTCTGCATCAGCAGGCAGTTGCATAGACTGCTCCTACAGTCTCCAGGCTTAGTGTGTGCACAGTGCAAACATGTGCCATACCAGAGCAGAGCAAGGGTAAAGCCGAAGTTCCCACACTCAGTATTACACTGATTTTTTTGCACCTTTCTGAGCACTGTGGTCTCAACAACAACAGCCCTAGCAACAGCCAACTTCTACTGCTCTACCAGTAACACTACGTGCTGCCAGTGTCAAAGGAAAGGCAGGTCCTTGCCATAGAATAAAAAAAATCCTCTAATGTAAAGTCCATTATAAGATACAAGAAGAGAAGTCTCATTCCTCCTTGTTGACATATAAATAACATCAAAGGGGGATTCTCTATCTGGTACTTTCAGGCTGGCAGGTTTTTCTTGTTTAACCCTTATGTTACCTGCCACAAGTCAGCAGAGAGGCCCCAAGGCAGAGAGCATTGCCCAGCTTAGAAGCAGATTCCTGCTATGCTGAGTACACAGGACTATCAAGGTCAGAACAGTGCTGGCTGCTGGGGGTAGTCCTGGGAGATTGCTTCACTGTCTCACCAGGCTGCCAGTGAAAAGAGACGGTCGTCTCAGCAAGAATTAAAAGAATTAATTCAGATCTCAGACCCAGACAATAAACTCACTGTAAAACAAATTAATTTAAATGATCTCATACTCATCTTCAAGTTGCCTCAAATAGAGGCCAAATGTCAAAATGGAGATTAAAAAGAAAGAGAGCATGTCCAAATCTGCCAAAAGTTTTGTTTTCTTGCAGAGACCTGGAAAGATATCTTCATTACTAAACAAGACCAAATTTTTCTTCTTTCCTATGACTGGACATTGGGTGGGTGTAAAGTGTGAATAGGGTATGTGCTTTCTACCTCCTCAGAAGGAAAATTTCAACCTGCTTGTACTCCACACTGCACTCAGTGGGAAATCATTTGACATTTAGCTTTTTCCTTTTGTTCACAGTTTAGTAGAAAAACAATACTGAAAAAAAAATCATAATGATGTATTGCTTCATTTATCTACCAGATCTAACCATTTCTAAGAAATCTTCTCTAAGATATGTTACACAGAATTAAAATCTGGGTCATGTATTTTTGCTTTGAAAGATTTTTTTCTTCAATTGATGTAGTTTTTTTTATAAGGACATTCTTGCTTTGTACTGTACATAATATTATGAAACTTCAGCAACCAGCTGTAGCCTTCTCTTTTTGCCATAATTATTTCAACTGGTTTTAAAATATAGTCTAGAATTTATTGCATATTTCACCCTTACAAATAGTTGCAAAAATCTTTCTATATATCTATTATAGATAAATAAATAAATTATGAAACAAACCAGTATCTATGCATTCACTTCACATTCTGAAATAGCTTCTTTAAAATGTCATTCAGATAGATTTCAATAGCCTTTTTTTACTAGATTTACACAAAACCTAAGTCCCACAGAACATCCTGTGACAAAAAACCCACAGGAAGTCCAAAATGAAGCTGATTTTTCTCCCTGGCTTCGAAAAGAAGAAGAGCATTCTGAGGACTTGCAGTCACCTCATATATTTACAAAGTGTATTAAAAACTATTCAGAGAAGCCTGATGTAAAATGCTAGGTAAAAGGTCCGTTAGTATCATAAGGAGATGTTATATCAAAACAGGCCAGGTATCAAAGATATGACATAGGTTAGATTGCTTCTGAATCTTATTTACTAGTATGCAATTTACTAATGAAGAAGACAAAAACCAAACAAAACCCCCCAGCACAGTATATTACCTTCACAAATACTATATATACTTATTATTTCAGATTCTTTTGGCAAATTAGGGTTTTTGAAATATTGCCTATTTGTCTATTCCAGGAACCATTCATATTCTTTGGTGATGTTATCTGTTACAAAGCACCTGCCTCCAGGCAGCACACTCTCTTCAAGTCAAAGAAGGCAGATCATGCAACACTCCTGAGGCCAGCTGGCCGTGCTGGCTGAACTGAGCTCTAGTAGTTAGCTGGTGTGTCCTCGTTCCAGTGTACTTCTGTCTTGCAGAATGCCACCACTAAATTTGGAGCTGCTTTTCAGCACAGACTTCTCAGTATCTCTGATCCATCAATCTAAATAGACTAGTACAGAAAAATCTAAGTCAGGTTACAGTGAACTGCAGGGACTTTCTTTTGCAGCTGTGCAACAAAGCCTTATTTTTTAAGGTGCTTCTGAGTTGAGAATTCTTGAATGTAAGGAAGTGTAGCTTTCAAGTACATACAATTTCCCTTAGCAGTGGAGATTCAACATGCACCAAAATCCTTTTAATTCATTCATTTATTTGGCAGGACATATGTGAGGTTTTTCTTCTTGAAGTTCTGTGCAATATTCAAATCAAGCCTTCTTTTCTTACAACAAAAAGGGAATAATTGGCATTCTGTGACTTGGATAATCCTTGAATTCTCGTAGGTAGGTGCAGTGTTTATCCTTTGCCCAGATTGTCATCTGAATGAAGCAAAGAAAGGTGAACAGCCCCACTGGAAGGAAGGGGAAAAAAAGATACATTTCGTTATCAGATGTAAATCATGCCCTTGCTGCTGACATCACTTCAGGTTGAAGTACCAAAACATTACTCACCTGGAACACACTGAGTCATGATAGTGAAACTGATCCAGGTCCCCACCTGTTTTGGCCAAGGAAATTTAAAATATTTCTGGTGACAGCATTTGCATTTATCTCTTTATTGATCAAAATAACCTTGTCCTAGTATAGGTAAATAAAAAAACCAAGGTCAGCCAGATCAATTTCTACTGTTAATAACCTTTAGCCAAAAAGGTGAACAGCACCTTATTACCACAAACAAAATCTTCATATGTGCTTCCGTAGCTATTACAATGACAAAATTTTAAGCATTAAAACAGTGTCCTTTCTGTTTCTCTGCCTAATTTGTGTTTGTCAGACCTCCATCAGTGTTAGGAATGGTAACGTTCTATAGTCCAAGGCCCAATGCTGTTCTCATTAACATCTGTTAATCTCCACTGAATTTAAAACCTGACACTGTCCTTCTGTGCAAGAATGAATGTTACACTGAGTTGCACCGACTTTATCTGCTTTTGAACTCAGTCAGGAGTTTAGCTCCTGATTGAGGAGCTAAATGATGAATAGATGAACTGATGAGATGATGAACATGAAATGATGAACTGATTCAAGCTTCTAAAGCAGTCACCACCAACACAAGTGATTGTGTAACTTAAGAAAACGGGGAAGAAGACTTTGGCTTATCTTCTCTATCACAGTATCTTCTATTTGTCTGACCACTATCTTCCTGCCTGCAGTGATATTTCTGGGCTCTTGTGTTATAAATCCACCAGACGCCTCCATCTCCTCATTGGAACACATGTTCAGTGGCAATCTCCCTGTTCCTGGCTGCAAAATTTCCCCACTTTACAGCGTATCTGTCTTATCTAGCAGCCACACGGCAGCACTGGCCCAGAGTCAGGGCTGTCTGTGTAAGGTTAGTCACATCAGTACTGACTCAAGGGAGGGGAGGAAGAGCAGACAAATTCCTGTCCACAATCTGATTTCATGGGGTTTAGGGAAGAAGGGGAAATGTATCGAGCTGAACTGTTTCAGAGGTTTCTTCCATGTTAAACATTCTAAAAGAAAAAAAATATATTCAGCAAAACTAAAATCTGAACATCTTGTTTGAAAATACATACCTCATATGTATAGTTAGGGCAAGATACAAAGAAAAACAGCCATGTGAAAGGATTCTTTGTTGGATATGGGATCTTACGGGTTTTGGATCCTATAGATTAGAAAACAAATCACAAAATATTCACTCTCCTAAATATACTGTTTCCTTTAAAGACAACCCAACTCTGCCTCCTTCTGTGTCTCCTGATTGTCAGAGGGACAAACAGGATGTGGGAAGACAGGATGTCCTCTGGACTCACAAGAAGGAATAGGATAACTGTGAGGGAACTTTCCCTTGCTCACCAAAACATAACTTGTACCAGCATTGTTTCCTTTTGCACTGGCAGTATAATGGAACTGCTCCCCCAACACAACCCGGCCCAAAACAATAAAGATTACAGTAAGATAAGAAGTGCTGTTCCACAGTCTGATGTTGGATTCCTTGTACTGTCTGATTTCCCTTAGAATCCAGTCTTTACAGTGCTGAGCAACCTGTGCTCCCACAGCAGTCAGCTGAGGGGTATCAACTGCCCCCAGGGTCAGGTCTTTCCTGAAGCAGAGTAACTGGAGTACTGAATGGCTGTGCAAATCTGAAAAATGATGATGCAGTTTTTACCATTTCTCCGGAGGTCACTGAGTGCAACATGAATGGAAAAATTTCCAGCTTCACACAGCTGCAAGAAAAAGTATGACAGAGTTAAAAATGTTCTTCCCTTCTATTTGTTTTTCTTCCTTTTGTTATTTCCTGGGGTCCTTTAAAATATTTAAGAAAAGGAAAATAATCTATTATAAACTTAATAAATATCCCTAACCAAGATGGCTGACAGAAGGATGAAACGTCTCCATTCAAACATGAGTCCATATTATACTCTGTTATATATTTATGGTATTTTTCAGAAAATGTGGACTCCATGTCCAAAAGATCAAATTTACTACTTACATAATCCCCTTGAAAGCTAAATAAACCACAGGGGATAGAAGTAAACTCGGGAGAGACTTGCTTTATCTTTTGATCATTCTTATGCCTTTAAAAACATCCAAAAAATTATTTGCATAGTCTTGGTTTCTCAAAAGTTATTAAAATCCCAAGGAAGATACAGTTTGCTTTCTAAGTAAGTTTTCTTCTCTAGAGTATAATTGATATGAATCATGAAACATAATTGACCCAGCTTCCTTCACTAGTTTTAAAGAATGCTTCCCCAATCAATTATGAAGAGAGTGTATTGAAATGACCTGTTTATATGATTATGGACAGTCTCCAGTGTCTGCAATGCATAACTATTACAGCAAATGACTAGTGGTCAGAGCTCCTGAGTTTTATTCCCAGCTCTGTGCTTTCAGTTATGGAGCCTCTCTATAAAATGTGAATAGATTATGACCTCACATAATCTGCTGCTTTGGGAAGCTGCTTTGGGATCCTGCAGTCACTGATGATTCATTTGTCAAGGCAAGTGAACAGCTGATGTTCTAAACAAGTTACAGATCTATAGGAAAAATCTTTGTATGGAGGTACATCTTTATTGGCTACAGTAACATTGCTTCTGCATGTATGAAATGTTCCTAGGAATTGTGAGAATGAACAGTGACGGAAGAATTTTGATTCATAAGGAAAGTTGTAAATAGGTTCTGAAGCTCAACAAAATGAAACTCTATCACTGGAAATTGTCAGCAACATACTTTCTTAGCTGGCTAATTCTCTGAGATTTATGATCTGTTGTGATTCTTAACACTCAATAAACAGTTCACAAAAACTCACTGGCTTTTAAACACAGTGCCACAAACTTTTAAAGATTATGAGAGATCATCCCAGCAGATAAATATCCTAGTCTGGGAATGGATACTAAATCAAAATATTCCTTTGTGTACAAAATCACATTAAAAACTGACAGATTTATCTGTTCTGCATGCAAGCTTTAGTCGTACGTCCCAAATGTTCATGTTCTGAGTATCTGCTTATCCTACTCACTCCTCCACTTATATGAGAGAAGAAATAAAGCAAGATATTTTAGCATTTTATAGAAAGAGCAAGAAACCTACCAGAAACATGATCACAGCAAAATTTATCTGTTTTTTCCCATAAGCTATTAAAACAAAAAGTTTACATGTGATTAGTACTAGTACACGAAGTACATCATAAATGCTTAAATCACTGAGAGTTGCTTTGCTACTTACAAGGAGGAGTGTAAAGAGGATGATTGATGTAATATGCAAGCCAAGCTGCAAATCCCCAGTAATACAAGCAGTTCTGAAAAACAGGCAATTTTTCTTTGTTTTAGTACAATCTTTTAGGCCAATATTCCCTGCAATATAATACTGCTGATAACATTGAATTGGGACAATCCTACAACTTGCTGATAATACAACAAAAAACAGCAGTACTAAATGTGTTGGTGGGAGCAGGTAACAGGAAATAACAGAAAGGAAGTAGTGCTAATAGAGTTAAGATTTCCTCTGAAATCTCTTGGAGCTGTCAAGTTTATAAACAGTTTTACAAAGTATGATCATATGATTGAAAACAAATTTATCTTGTGTGGCAAGCAAAGTTGAAGTGCATACAGACTATATGTTAAAGAGAAACTTGTTGTTGACCCTTGAGACTGTAAGACCAGGTTTGGCACTGTCCTCTCTTCTCTGCTTAATATTTCACACTACCCAATCTCCTGTCCTCCTTCACCCCATCAGTTTTCTTCCTTTTCCATGCTTTAACTTTTCCTGTCTCATGCTTTCCTCTGCACTTGCACTGTGATTTCTTTAGTTTGTTGCATTTGCTGCTGTCCTGGTGTTTCTGCAATGCAGTTTCCACTCTCTAAACTCTGATGACACAGCTGTAACTAAGGGCTGTCCTGACTCATTCCTGACCAATCCCAGTGCTTGTTCACAGGCTTCGTGCATGAAAAAACTACTTACACTGACTGTCTTTTTCGTATCCTTGGCCCTGCCTCCTGCGGGTTTTTTCCTGACACTTGTTGCTGCTTTGGTATCTTGGTGACAAGTTACTGTCTCCCGCCTTATATATATGTAGGTGGGAGGGAGGCCCTTTCTTGGCCCCTTCCTCTACTTGCTCTGTGCTCTAAGTGCCATTCTCTTGCAGGCAGACTTTAACCCTCATTGACAGTTCATAAATTTGCCTCTCATCAGTTGAGTCTTCTTTTACCCAACCTAGTGCCTCAGGCTTTAATGTTTTAGGGTATGTTTGTTTATCACCTGGACTTCAGCAAGACCACAACTGAGCTCTTTATCTTCCTTTCACCACTTCTCCTGTTCTTTTCTTTGCCTTATCTTTCTTTGCATCCTATTTTCAATTTTGAATAAAACCCTGATCTTCTTACTTTTTCTGGCAAAGGCCCTCTTACTCTTTCTGGTGCTCTATTTTTCTTGGCCTTTCAAATAGGTTCCTATACCTTAGACATTTCTAGGTGTTTCTGCTTTCTCCTTCTTAGCTTCTTTTCCTGCTCATGCAGGAAAAAAATCCCATCCAAGGCTGCATTTTTTACTGTCCTGACTGGTTTAACTTTTTTTTTTTGCTTTGAATTTTGCAGTCTTTTCCCCCTGTATATACCAGAACTGCATTTCTAGCAATAATACCCTGGAAAAGTGATTACCTCAGCGTCTCCAACCTGCACTAGCTGACTGCAGTGTCTGATGGTGCATTTTTCTGAAAATGCTGGTGCCCCCTCATCTGCTGCAAACAGTTGTATCAAACATTCAGTTGCATTTCCACTTTCTTCTCAGGGTTAATTGAACCACTGCAGTGCCCAGAGACCTCAGACAAAATGGACACCCTTTTGGGTATGCTGCAATACAAGCACATAGTATGTCCTTGCTCTGAGATTAAACAAGAGATAACTGATGAGAAAGAGCAAATTATTAACCAGTAATTACAAATCAGGTGGGACAAATGAGCAGAAAACTTAAATAACTTCCCTGTGGTGACTTCATTTTCCCCAGGAAATCCAGCAGAACCAAAAGAGTGATTCCAGTGAGGGCCAATATAGGTAGTGTCCTATCCATAAACTACTGCTTCCTCCCTAACACTAGCTTCTTCAACCAGCACTTATAATTTACTGACTGCTGTACAAACTTAGGTGGAAATAGTTTCTTGTAATCTTGGAATGGCATCTTCAGAGAAACCTTCTCCTAGCTTCAGGGCTTGCACAAGATGGAACATATGGCAATGGATTTCAGTAAAGTGAAATTAAATAAATTAATTATCGTGGCTCAGTCCCCAGGAATACATGTTGTAATTAAACTGAACAAGTGCTACTCAGCCAAAGAACATGATTTACTGCAAGAGTATTCTTCAGTTATAAGAAAAGGAGCTTTAAGGGGAGTGGGGTCTACCACTGCTAAGGACCTTAGCAGTAACACTGTAAATGTCCAGCTGCCATTTGAACCCTTATTGGTCATACAAACGCCTTCAGTAAGGTTCAGATTGAAACATATAGACTTCATAAACTCACTTGGAAGGAAGAAAGAAACTGTTTCTGTGAATCTTGAATAATAAAGCTTTACAACAATCTCTTATAATGCTGTGGGTCAAGTTCAGATACTGCAGGGATCCTATAAATAAATTATTCCTAAATTCCCAAACTTGTTGTTAGGATTCTTGTCTTCTCTACTGCAATTGACAATCCCTAGTTCTTCATGTCCTTCCTATGTTTATTCACGACCAGCATATACCCTTCTGTTTGTCTTCTTATATTGTCTTCTGGTTTATATGGTATTTATTTAGGTCTAATACATTCTTTCCTCCAGATGTTTTTCTACAAAGTGATGATATTCCTTCTTTTTCCTCACGAAAATGTTCATGGGTAAAGAAAGACTATGTCAGACCAATCATGAGATTAATCTTTGAGGAATTCTACTGGCACTTCCCTATTATTAAAGGTCTGACAGATCCTTTTCTGGCACAACCATAATCATCTTTCTTTCAATTAGTTCCTTTATTACCACGTAATTTTTGTATTAATCCCTATCATATTCACCCTAAGGGAGTTGTTTACTAGGTCCAGATAAATCAGGTGTTCTACCTTTCCAATGCCTAGAAAAATCACATATCTTAGAAAAAAGTATACTATGTTAGTATGCACTGCTTTTGGTGAAGCTGCTGTATTGTAGGGCATAATTTATTCCTAGTTCCATTTGAGAAAAAAGGATGAAAGTCACATCTCTCATCAATTCCCATCTCAGACTTCTGCTTATTGAGACTGAGGTGTCTCCTGTACATGTAGCATTCCCCTGCACTTAGGAAATAAGCTATCTATATCTGCTGGGTATGTGATCAAACACTGAAAGTAAGAAGCTTTGCTTCCACTTGTATGTGATGGAAGAACTGAAAAAGGATGTGGTATTTTTTGCACTGGCACAATTTTGGAGTAACACCACCAAGGCCAATGAAATAAAAGCAAATCAAACCCAAGCATTGCTAACCAGGTAGAATAAGAACTGTGAACAACTTTACAGATGAAAGCAAGTGCCACCAACATGAGCAGATGGAAAAGTGATCAGAATGACTGGTATGAATGTCAATTTTAGCAACAAGAGTTTGTATGGTCTGAAAGCAACAAGTAGTTGTCAGTGATGACAGTGAGAAAAAGAATCATCACACTGATTGTTTTTTCAAGGTAAAGTTGCTCATTTATCTGTGTTTAGCATGCATTAGCTACTGTTGTGTCAAGAACAAGAGATCTGCAAGATCTGTTGTGTCAAGAATGAGATCTGTGAACTCTTGCTGCAGAAAGCACAATAAATTTCTGGGGAGGATTGTTTTTGAGGGCCATTGCTCCACTACAGACCCTCCTTTTTTGAAAGCATGAAGCTATCACCAGAAGGACCAGAGCCACTGGACAGCTGTAAGGAGTTAGCCACAAGGTAGAGCTTCAGCTGCTAGAAGTATCACTGCCATAGTGCAAATTACAAGGGACTGTCTAAATCCCACATGCTAAAATTCCCAAATGCTTTTCCAGTTGATAATCTCTTGTCTTCCTTAGAATAAGGTGTACTTTTGACTACTAGTGTGTACTCTGTTGCAAACGTGTGTAAAGTAACTACAGCCTGTGCATGACCATGCAGTCACTGTACGACTTCTCAGCCACACAGGAAACAGAGCCTGCATGCCAACAGCTGCCCTGTGCCACAGCAGCACTGGTGACATTAGGGAATGCTCCTGTGGAGAAGAAAATGCAGAACAACTAAGCTGCTTTGCACTGGATGAAAGGTAAATTAACAGTTTCTTAACAACAAAGAGAATTTTAGGGGCAAAGCAGATGTAAGATTACTGTTACAAAAAATAGGGGGTTTTTTTGTTTTTTGTTTTAAGCAGCTCTCCCACCATTGTGTCTGCCTGTGCTACCTTTAAAGTTAACTTGTTACTAAAACCTTCACACCCAAGGAGCTAGCTGAATGAAAAGGAAGGGTATGCTGAAGGTTTTAAATTCTAAAAAGTAATGAGACTTCTATAATATTAGTAACAGTATGACAGCATGTGGGTTATACAATAGTGACATTAAGAAATGTTCTGAAAGAACTGCAGCTTTATGGGTGAGATTTGCTGTGCGTTGCTACAAAAACCACACAAAAAAGTCTGTGGTGCAGAGGCAGAGCATAGGCTGGCTAGGCTGGATTGGTAAGGGCAGCTATGGATAGATTCTGACACAATTTACCTTCACAATATTCCTCAGTGGCATAGTCCCACGGGAGAACCGATGAACAAATACTGTTTCAATCAACCTTTTGATGTAGTGGAAAGAATGGCAGATACATGCCAAGCTAGAAACAGCAAGACAAAAGCATTTAAGAGTGCTTTAAAAACCAAGTGTGGCAAGACATTTGGAATAAGACTACAAGAAATACTGCTGAAGCCTGCAAATGGACTTACTTAACTACTGGGTGCGGACTTGATGTAAACCTCTCATCCAGTCCATAGACAAAAGTGATGCGGAAATAAAACAGAAAATAGATGAACAATGGACCTGTATATTCTATCAAAAATACCTGCAAAAAGAGAGAAAATAATTAGACAGCTGAATTAGATTATGGTCTTGCTTTGGTTTCTTTGTGATAACTAATGCAGTGGGATAAACACCTCTATGTATCCAGGATGGCATTAAGAGAGGCAGGGAGGGAGGAGAAGGTTTGGGCTTGAGCTATAAAACTGGTAGCCATGCACATAAATATTTTGCAATGATTTGCCTCAGTTGCATTCAAACAGCCATTGCCAGTGCAGCAGACACAGTATGGGTATGAAAAGATAATAATGGCAGCCCAAAGATAATGACAAATATGCATGCATGTTACATTTATGCAGCTCTCACCCTTCTCTCGCACTCAAAAACTGTTGCTTTATTTTGGTTTAAAATGAAATTTGGTGAAGAATTTGTCTTGAGAAATAGGAGTTCTGCTTCTACTGAATGAATTTTGTTTAAACTGGAAACAGCTCGTAAGTATTCACAGTGACCCCATCTGTGTGAACAGTTAGCACAGCAGTTGTCCTGGGAAACAATAATTTCGTTCTATGTTCAAACAAGATTTAATTGGAATACTAGGAGGAAAATAAAAAGAAAGAAAAAAAAGACAGAAAACCAAAGAAGCTGCTCTCTAACTTGAGTTCATTTCAGATAGGTGTGTATTTCTTAGGAACATCACTTTAAATTGAAGTTAACTTTTGACCAAATATTAACAGCTGAATTTTCCACACTTCCATAAGTGAGGAAGGTAGGCCCATACCTCACTTACAGAGAAAGAAGGGAAATTGATTGTACTTCTGTCACAAAAAACAAACAAACAAACAAACAAAAACCAACAACGAAGCAAACAGAAAAAGAAACCCAAACAATCCCAGTTCTCTCATGTGTTCAGAGTTATTTTGATATTCAGAAAAGTCGGGTTATTGACTTCTGTTACAATCAGCATTTTCTCTGGCAAAGATCAGGTTTGCTTGTAGATAAGAAGTTCATCTTTTTGATTTGATAACACTGAAGAATTTCTTGGCTTATATTTAAATGAAGTAGCTTGAAGGGCAGGGAGAGCAGAATGTAAAAGATTATGAAATGATAGAAGCCTGGTGTTACTCTGCACTGTGATATTTTGGTATATATTAATGCACGTGTGTCTTGAAGTCTACGCTGTCATTACAAGTTTTTGCCTGTCTTCCTGGTTTTTTGGATTGAGTAATAGCTGCTTGATTTATCAGCATTGCATCCAAAGTAATGATGTGAAGACTCAGTCTTCCAGAACATTTGACTTTTTTTATTTTACCTCCTATTAATGTTGTCTTTGCTATTTATAATCAACACAAGGTTTTATTAATGTCTCATAGCTAATAAAAGGTAAATATGCTTTTAAATTACGAGGTACTTTTCCCTTGACGTTGTGCTGTTTATTGGAACTAGTGTAATACTGTGCAGCAAGGACCTTCTAGAGAGCTGGAAGGGTCATTGGTCACCTCACTGCATAAACAGCAGTGCTGGGTTGCCTGCCAAGTGAGTTGTGATAAAATTTGCATTTGAGCTAAGATAGTAAATATGCAAGGTCTTTGTGGATGGCTGCTAATGTTGCAGAAATTATCAGCTGTCATTAGGCTGTCACTGGCATCTTGGGACACAGTCACATGCAGACAGCAACTAATCTTACTTTTATGCATTTTCTTGCTGAAGTCACTTCAAGTACTGACATGTGAAGTTGCTCCCATGCCTCTTTGCAGGACAAACTCATAGGAGTATAATCCTAATTTTGTCAGGAGGTACACAGGTCCTTTGAAGCAGATTGCCAAAGGCATTTACATACCTAGTTCCTAATGATTTTGCAGTAGACATCCATTTGACAACCTGCATCTTATTTATGTGGGGCCAACCTACCCTGCAGGGTTTTCCACTACTGCTCTCCCAGGGAACTAAATAGGCATTCAAACTGTTACTGCTTTCCCTGATTAAATGAACTGAAGCAATGAGGATTCATTGCCTGCATCCACTATCAGAGCAGACATCATGCAGAAATACTGGAGAGAAACAAAAAGTGATGTAAGGATTAACTATGGAAAACTAGCCATTAAAATGGCTCAGACTTGAAGCAGAGCTCACCGTAGTCCATCCTATCTGTGGCCCTAAATCTTTAAAGTATAAGGTAGCAGTTGTGCCAACAGGGAGGTGCTGCAGGATTTCTTCATCCCTCAGGGACTTTCCTTCTGAGAAGGAAAGAAGTAATTACATCTTAGTGAAATTCAAGCCAACTTTGGTAGCATACTAGCTTTACATGGTGCTTTAACCAATCTATGAGACTCCTTGATGTGATGTGGGTTTATTGGAATCTCAATAAACAGACTATTTTTACTTAATTTTTATTTATCTCTGTAATCACATATAATCCTGGATCCTCTATTCACACCAAAACAGTTAAGAGAATTCTCAGTCCTCTGTGCCTGCCTAGTCTAGTAGACTTGCTTCCTCACTGCTAACAGCAGAATTTGTTGATGGGTCAATGCCCATTATCATAGTTCACTGACCTCCCAGTCAGCTGCACCTCTCTCTCTCCTCTCTCTTCCACTCTTCTCATTGCTCATCATCAGACAAACAGAAGATATGATAAGCTGTGATTGGAAAACTCTCCTATAGAAATTTGCATTGCCTTTCTTTTCCCAAACAACCAGCTAGGAGGTGATTCCACAGAACTTGAGCTTTTAATGACTAGATTTGGAGGAATCTCCAGAAGGCCAGCATTTTCTCATGGCAAGTCTCACTATGTAAGTTCATAGAGGAATCTGACGAGGGAGACCTTCAAAGAAGGAAACAAAATAATCATACGTCTGTTTTCCATTGATAGATTTTACACAACGAGCAAAATCTTCACTAGCATAATTTAAGGGACATTTAAAATAAAATTATCCTTAATGAAAGCAAAGGAAGAAAGTGCTATATTTTAGCTAAGATGAATTAACACAGTTTGGCAATTAGACTTTCTTTTGTGCACTCAGGCCATGTAAGACGCTTCTAATAGCAATACCTACAACTGTATTAATGAAGTCAGCCAGCTGTCATCAGCTTTGTCAGCAATTGCTACATCCACAGCAATGTGTTCTGCATTAGCTTCCCTCAAAAGAACTGTAATTCCTGCCTGAGAGCAGAGGATTATGTGAATTGATAGCTCAAACTCACAGCCCTTTTTGGTACTTCCAGCAGAGCATCATCATGGAGATCATTTCACTGCAACTAGGGGAAGTGAGTATCTCGATCCTGTGCTGCCTGTCTTGAAAGCAACGGTGCTCAATAGCTAGAAAGTGCCCTGGAACAATGTGCAAACTCCTGAGTTAATTCCAAGCACCGGGGTGGAACTGGGTTTACTTCCAAAGAATTATATTTGTTCTGGATTCTCTTCAGCCTTCAGTGCTAATTAACATAGCTGGAAACAGATTCTGAAGTGCTAATACCCTTAAGTACACCTTTCATGCCAGGGCCCTGCTCAGAGTTCAGTTACTCCAGACCTCACAAGTACTTACTTGGATCAAGTTTTATTGACTGCCTTGCTGGATACCACCGAGGATCTGTAAGACCATACAGAATTGTGTGATATACAATGTTCAGTTTAGATCATCCACTACTATAATGAACACAATACAACAAGATGAGCTTCAGTTAAAGGTTTTTATAAATATTTATTCAACACTAATATAGGTGATAATTTATGCAGCAGAAAAAATTACAAAGATGTATCAGGATAGGATGAAATAATTTTACTGCAATCTCACTGTGATCACATTCATGTGCAGGTTATCAGCATTATGTGTGTGTATATCATGTTTCAAATTATGTAATTTTTTTCCTATTTATGCACTGGATATTCTGATGTGATGCGAACTGCTGCTGTATTATACTCACATAATTTATGGAACATCAATCTGATCTCTCTAATTGTAGCATTTGGTTCCACCTAGGCAACAAAAATATTGTAAATATAAGATGCATATTTTAAAAGACAACTACTAGGTGTAAGACTATTAAGACAAATAGAAATGTGACTTAGACAATGTAACCATTTCTTACAGATGTCTAGCCTTGGTATGAAGGATTCAAAAACCTGACAGGAAAAAAGCAGGATGATTTTTGACACTGTTTCAGAGGCAGCTTCTCTAGCAGTGATCAAGAGTTACTACACAGCAGTGACAATTTGATGGCTTCTGGGCACCACACAACTGGCACCCTCCTAGTAAAGCAACTGAAGTTGTCTTTTTTGCCCAAAAGCTCCTTCTGGAAAAGGGCTGAAGCACACTGTAGTCAGTATGAAATTAGTATAATCATTGCAAGTGGCCAAGGAAAGGCTACCAGGAGATTAAATACCCTTCATAAACACTACATTTACTTAAGAAAAGTTATTAATTTCAAAAAAGTCACCTAGGCTTTTAAACAGATTTTTGTTTTACCTTATCTAGGAAGCATAGTTGTTTCTTTGTCTCCCAGTCAAGGATTTCCACCTAAGAGAACACAAAATTTTAATCAATCATTATTGGCTAAATAATCTGTAAACTCTTAGTTGATTCCCAAATTCATAAACATTGTGACTCTCAGAGTGAGACATCATTTTTCTTTGATCTGTGAACTGTGTTAAAAACCTTCCGGATGTTCTCAAGAGACAGCTTTAATCACAGACGGGTTCCAGAAGCACTCAACTTGGGAAAAAAAAAAAGCCAAATGAATTGTCTTCCTGGATATATTCAGTAGCAGAAGTAGCTAAGTTTTTGATTTAAAAAGTGATCTTGGGTATTTTCTTATGCTAGAGCAAGAGGAACAAGTAAGGGGTAGAGAAGTTTCACAGGAATCACTAAGGAACAGTACTTTTATGATTCATAAAATTAGAAACACAGTCTGAGAAAAAAATGTAAATACGTATATATATATATAAACATGTATGCATGTAAGCAAATATTCTGAGTACATAAAGCTTAAAGATTAATGTGTATTGTTCCCAGAATATTTTAATTGTAAGGAGAGTGGAAAATATTGGTGGACATAATGAACAAATGCAGCTAAATATCTGGGCTTCACAAACCCTTAAGCATTTGTTATAGGAATATTTGGTGTTACTCTTGCCTCTTAGATCACCTGTTTTATTAACTACATATTAGCATTTTCTAGTCGAAGCAGTGGTTTAGCTACAGGTCTGAAAAGGAAAGAACAGTTTATTTCTGTGATCACATGGCACTTTGGCAAAATGTTAAGATTTTGATCAACAGCCAAGCAGAAAAATCCCCAGACATGTCAAAGCCCAGTTGCAGCCACCTTCCAAAACCTCATTGCAGTTGTTGGGGTTTTTATATAAACATCTAGCATTAATTACATTTGGTATTAACTGGCCAAGATAATAGATTACATTAGACTTTAAATATGATTCCTCACTAAAAATAGGAGTCGCAGTCCAGTATCTTTCTCAGAGGGTTGCTTTGAAGAGATCACTTGGTTAGAGTATCTTATTTCCTTGTTTCACTTGTCCCAAAGGGTTCTTTTTCTTTTGGCACAGCAATGGGGCACTTCAGCTCCAGCCACACCTATTAAATCTGACCTCCACAAGGGATACTAATGCCCTGATATTTTCTACCTGTGCAGTGTAAGCCCTAACTGGGACATCGTGGAAGGTAAGCACTGTTCCTCCTTTGTGATATGTAACAAGTATGTGATGGATTGTTAGGATCTGTTTTCCCTTGATTTTTTTATATTTAAAATAACACAAATTTCAAGTTTTAATGTCTGTTTGTGTGAAATCTCCGTGGGAAAGCAAATGAAGTGGATTCCTTTCCCAGAAGACTACTCTTGAAATACATCATTATGACACTTGCAGTGCACAGAACAACTACAGGGCAGGGAGGGGGCTGTTCACCATTTTTTGTCCCTTCTGATGCCAAGTTGCTACAAGGACTATTCAAACCTTTGGTGTATCTCAAACCTCTTTAGTCAATGAATACCACTGGGCTGCCCTACAGACTGCAGCAGTGCCTACACTTTTAGGAGTGTCCCTCCCATTCCACACCCAATCCAAATACATATATTTTTAATCAGAATCCCCTAGGGCCAGTTTAAATCTACGGCCTTCAGTGGTTGTATTAGAGAGATCTTCTCCAGGTCAATTCTTCTCCCAGTATCTTTCTGATACCTATGGTATCTTAGTTGGGTTATTCTTGTTATGCACAAGGCCAGACTGAAAATTACAGAGTTTTTCTTTTGCTCTGTGGTTCTCATGGGAGTGGCTGTACAGAAATTTCTGTGAACCTTTAGGATCAGTGTGGAAAACAAACAAATAAATCATCCAAGATGTTATTTACTGTTACTTGGTTCTGTTCCAGCAAGATTCTTTCAAATGCCAAACTGTCACACTTGCCTATACTGGTCCATGCAAATACCTAAAGGAAGCCTATAGAGATGATGGATCCAGACTCTTCTTGGAGGTGCACAGAGATAATGGTGAGAGGGAATGTGTCCAGATGCAATATGGGAAAATCCAGATACGAGGAACTTTTTTCACCGTGAGCTAGGCCAAATATTAGAAGTTGCTTAGAGAGGATGTGGAATCTCCTTCCTTGGAGATATTTAAAACTGGACTGGACACGACTCATTGCCATTTGATCTGGCTGTATCTGCTCTGAGCAGGATTTGGACTGCATAACTTCCAGGAGGCTTCTGCAACCTAAATTGCTCAATGTTTCTTTTTCCTTTTTTTTTTTTTTTCACTTCAAACATTTCATTTACTTTCAAGATCTAAGCAAATATCAAATATTCTTTCCCTTTTCAGAAAGATGGATGCTGGAACACAGCTTTAAATTCCACTCCAGTCCATAGCAAATTGTGCAACAACAGAGTGAAAGCAAGGTGACTGTTTCCTCTAATTATCACGCCTCTTAGATTTATCAGAACATCCCCAGTGTAGATGTTCCCTGCACAAGGAACAGAAAAGCCTGATCCAAAGCAAGAAATGGTCTTTCCTGAACATCCTGGCCAATCCCACGAAGCACCATAGCACTGAACACTGTGTTTCCAGCCCTGAGGCACAGCACCAAGTCAGTTAATGTATTGGTTGGCAACAGTTTTCAGATAGCCGGCAATCTGTTCTTGGAACACTTACTGATGGGTATCATCTCTTTTAAACATAAATTGTTTGGCTCAGAGAACTTTAATTTCATTGTGTTTTCAAAGCATTTAGCACAATAGGACACCAACTGTTGGCCTGCATTAGTGCAGTAGGACTTACAGTCCACTTATTTGGTGAATTTTTAATGACATTTTAAACTACGGCTTCTCTGAGACTACTTTTAGTAGAACTTAATCAATAGGCAGATTTGTGCAAGATGTTAAAAACTCTTTTGTAAATGACTACAAACATATCTTTGATGCTTAGAAGACAAATTAGTTCTGTTGCACAAGGATTGAAGATTGATAGTGTCATTAGAAAAAAAAAATCTTGATTATTAATGTTTAGAACAGGTTGAGGGCAAAGAATAATCAATATACAATATAAGCAGAGAAAAGTACATTTAGCTGTTAAATTTTTATTCAGAAAATAAAAAGGTAAAATGAAAGAAGAGAAAGTATTCCTAAGGGAAAAGCAGCTGAGCAAAGTGTTTAAAAAGAGTTTTTAAGATGCAGTGTCTCTGTAAAAGGATTACAAAAATATATTCAATTGAATTCCTGCAGTTTAAAGCCATATCAAGTGCTATAGGATCAACAGATCTTCAAAAATGATGCGATAACTATTATAGAAATACTGACACATTTATCATGTCTGTGCATCTTAGAAGTTTAATTTGAAACCATTTGTAATCAACAAATTGAGTAAACTTGAGTGAGACTTTATACGCACTGACATAAGCATATATTGTATTGATTTCTTTTGAAATTACTCAGTTTAAAAAAATTTATTTCACAGTATAGAAGCCAACTAGTCTGAGAAAGAGTACGCAGAATGAATTCTCCCTGAACTGTTAGGATGCTTACATAAATCAGTTTCTTTGAATTTAACTCAAAAACCAATCCAGTAGTTGCCACAGTCCTAATTTAAACTTTCTAAACATTTTTCCTATTGAATTATTCATTTTCTTTGTCTTCTTTGACTTTCCTGGTAGACTGTGTTGTTCCTGAAGGAAGTAAGCATGCCTTAGTGTGATCTCACACTGGGGCATATCAAGAATAGTTTTCTTGAAGTCGAGAGTTGAGCCAAAGAGAAATTGCTGTAAGTGTACTTACACTGAAAATTACGATTGTGCTGCTGCTTTACAATTGACTCTCACTCTGAAGTTTCTCTTGCACAGACAGGTACAAACTGTTGCACAGGATGCATCTAAGGATCCATCTAGAACTGGATCTTTCTGAAACACCCAGCAGCAGGTGACTCAGAAAAAGTAATAAAACAGGGCAAAAATGTAGTGACCGAGAGAAAAGGAAGAGACAGACACAGTGATTTTGATTCTCCTGCAACAGAAGTGCTGCCTATGTATTTAATAACTTTTCATGGATTTCTTTCCTCAGCTAGTTTATCCATTTGCCTTCTAAGGCTGTGTAAACAGTCCTGAGGCAGGGAGTCTCACAGCTTAGCCACATGCTATGGGAGGAATTCCCAAACCAGAACCAAGGCAAATGTTCAAAGCAAAATGTCATCATCTTACCTGTGGAGTGCTGAACCTTATTCTGTAAGTAGTCCAGTTAAGCAAAGCCTTATCTCTCGGAAGCAATGGCTCATATTTCATGAGACTAGAATCTTGTTGCATTATTTCACTGTATATAAAGAGAAGGGACACAGTGATGCCCATACTGAAAAGGTTTTCTAAAATTAATTTTCACTTTTGTAGAATTTAGATGTCTAACATTTACAACTTCACAAGAGATACACTAGATATTTACTCCTCAGCTTCCTAAGTTCTGCTCTTATGCAAGCCAGTGAGCACCAGTGTTCGACCTGTGCTGACACTCATACTGCATTTTTATTTCTTCCACCTGTTTCCGATTTGTTAGTTAGACATGCTCTCACCTAAATCCCCGAGGACCTTGATCCAGTAAGCAACTTTATCCCAAGGTCAGCACAACACACAGCATTTAGGTTATTTCTGTATGAAACTAAACTGTCAGCAAAGGAGATGATCTAGTACTTCATGCTTTACATGTAATACTTAGAACACTGCCAGGAAGTGGGAAAATTGCTTTAGAATGTCTTTTGCCATTCCCCAATTCTCTCACAGGCAGACCAAAAAGTACAGGCAGGAGAGGACAGGAGTGCACTTCAGTAAAAAGAGCAGTCTCCTACCAAAGAGAAAGCCTGAATTTCTGTCTCTTTGGACTCCTTTTACCACTGATCCCTTCCGTTGTAATTCTGTTCAGTATTTCTCTATAGCAGATGCCTTTTGGGATACCACACTGTAAAGAGATAAGAGTTGAAGTAAACTTGGATACCCTGACCAAATTGTCTTATCTGATCTTGGAGCTGGGTGCCTAACCCAAACACATGGCAAAACCCAAGTTGCTTTGTGGACCTGGGCCTAAGGATGGTAACAGGTATAGAGATACAAATGCTCATCTTTCAGAAAGACAAATCCATTTATATCATTGACAGGGATAAAATGAGTCAGCATAAGAACAGTCAGGAAGGAAAAAGAAGGTCTGTTCACTTGGGGTGGGAGGCTGGTTTAATTTTTAAGAAAGGAAGAGCCATTAGGGCTTTCACTGTGCATTCTGGCCCTTGAAAGTCTATGAAAACTTTCCAGCTTTTATTACTATGAGATCTTTCAGGAGGATACACAAGATGAAAAAGAACCTCCACCAGTTAATACTGACTCAGTGCATATTTACTTACACTGGCTAACGCAGAGCTGCATGTTGCCAATTTCCCAGGCACACTGAAAAGGCCCATCATTCACTGAGTGTCACTGTCACTATGAAGCACATTGCAGTGCCTCCATCTGAGAACCTGAGCCAGCTTTGACTCAATGCTAAGTAGACATCCAGGTTTTCAACACCACTGCATAGCCTTTTCCTTGTGCAAGAGAATATTCTTTGCCTTGGGGCTTTAGGTTATGGTGGTTGCTTTCTACCATGACAATATTCAGGTAGGAGAGTTATACAAATTCTTTGTGAAATCACAGTCATATCTTTGTATCAGCACTGTGACTTGCATTATCAAACTTCAGTATTTCTAGTTTTGTTACTACTCTTCGTGCATAGTTTGGTGTAGAGATGTCAAAATGTCTATAAAGTGTATGTTTTGACATGGAATTGACAAAACTGAAGAGAGATTTCTTTTTTCTTTGTTTTTTACCTAGCAGGATCAAGGGTGGGTCTGCTGTCTTCTGACAGGGCAGGAAGACTGGAAACCCTGGGAATTTAGGAGACTTTACACAGACAGGTGAGCTTAAAAAACTGGTATTATTTTTTTTTAAATATACTTCAAAGAAGCCAATTTTTTTTCTAATATAAGACTTTTAATTTCAAATGTGGCCTTCAAATTCTGAATAGCTCCAAGTACTTCCTGCCAATTAGTGTTTTAGTATCATGTTCTCCTATACAAAATTAAGTTTCACTCTCAAGCTTCACAGAGAAAAAAGAGAAATTGCTGTCTTTTAAGTAAAGCAGCACAACTGAGTGTTAAAGTGTTGGTAAGTGTGTGGAAAAGTGGTGAGAGAAGAGAAAGGGATAATGTTTTGCCCTGTCATCTCATCTCTTTCTGTGAAAATAATCTTTAGTGTTACTTGTGAAAACAGACCAGATATCTTCAAACAGCAGGGCAGTTTTCAGTTGTCCCTTCAAATGACTGCTCAAATATCTCATATGGGGCCTTGTCTTTCTGGCAATTCTTGGAGAATACAGCATCTTTAACTGTTCTGCAGTCTTGCTTTTAGCACTTGCTCTCAGTGCACTTACTTGACGAGGCTTTAGACAGCATAGCTCTGAGAGGGAGAAGCCTTTGTAACAGGAGCTGTGACATCTCAGCCATGCCAGCCAGCCAGCAGTCACCACCCCCTTACACTCAGAGGGTTTTCATCACAGACAGAAGAGGGAGGGAACTTTAAATGCCAACAAGGGGGGCCAGTACATTATTGCTTTTAGACTGTGCTGCATATGTCAGTTCAATCTATCATCAGGGAGTGAAGATTCCAAAACATTTTTGGGTATCACTGCTCACAAAAGGCACTTACCATCCAAACCAGTTAAGGAAGCAAAAGTACAACTGTGGCTTTTGTGACACTAATTTTTTACAGTATGAATATATTTGTTCAAGGATCTTTCCTCTAGGAAGTCAGAACCCATACTATTTTCTTTATATGAAATGCTTTTGAAGACCTAAACCTGTCAAGTAAAAAGAAATAGTGCAATTCATTATCCTAACTTCAGAGCTCTACTGGAGACATTTATATCTGAGCATCTCACATAGGCATCCCTTGTATGGAAAGGAGGAAAACAGGCACTGTTAGGATAAACAGTATCACAAGCTCTGAAACATATCTCAAATAGGTCAGCAAAGTTGTTCTCTGTGCAACTTAGAGAAATGAGTGCTCCCAAAGATACAAGTCCTATCATACATCTCTCAGTCTTTGGAGTTGAATCTCCTCAAATTATCAGGTGCAGTATTTTCAAGTATACACGTATTTATTTATAGTTGTCCTTGAGAAGCTCCTTCTGAGCTAGTAATTAGTGATAAGTGATTTTAAAAAAATGAGGCGAAAGTAGAGACATACCAATACCTGAAGTAAACATGACAGTTTGGTGATTATGAAGTGCTTTGTGATTCTTATCAGGAAGCACCACAGAAGGACAGTAAAGGGTAAATGGTTTATAAACATACAGGGGAAAGTACAAATTTATACAGTTCCTCAAACAGGGAAGGCTAAAGTTGAGAAGTGGGACACTCACCTTCTCTCTACATAGGTCTGCTTTGAATGTGTGGTGGGGAACTGCAATTCAGAATTCAAAGTCAATGAATTTATAACAGAAAGCAAATCAGGGAGAACAGTGCAGAAAGCAATAGGCAACAGCACTGCTCAGTGCTACTTAGGCAGTCTTTGTCCACATCCTACCCCTGAGACAGCTCACACACTGGATGAGCTGAGCAAATCTGTTTCCACCCATTATCTGCTATAAAAAGAAAAGGACAAAGACATACAAGGCTGACATGTAAATTCATGAATCATACTGAGTTTGGATTAGTATTGCTTAAACACGGGATCTTGATTTAGGGCTCAAAAGACCTGGATCTCCTGCTATTGTTCTGCCTAGCAAGACTGAGCAGGTCATTCAACTTTTATGTCTTTCCCCATCTGTAAAATCAGGTAACAATAATGACGTCCATGCTTTTGAGGTCTTCCAGCAACTAGTGCTATTCAGGAGTTCAAGTAAGTCTGCGGCAGAAGAGGAAACCTGAAGTGACTGAAGGCAATCAGGAGGGTATTACACATGTGCTTGCTCCTGCATTTGGATCTCACAACAGTTCGAGTTCTACCTCACCGGTAGAAATCATGAGGTAGTGAAAAGCTTCGTTGTTTTTCCTAGAAAAAACCTGGGAAGTCAACACTGCTGAGGAAAAAGCATGGTGCAGGTGCCTACCTTACACCCGAAAGATCTATAGGCAGTTTATTTTGCTGAATTGTGATGTCCAGATCATTTTTATAGCTTTGAAAAGTAAAACCTGAACTTTTAGGTCATGGTAAGTTACTAAAGGTAGTGTAGACGTTTTTCCAGATGGTTTTGGATTCTGTTTGTGTTATAACAACAACTGCTTTGTAATGTGCACGGGGGGAGGAACGTTCCTCCCCCTGTGCATATGTTTTAGGTAAGTCGTGATTGAGAAACCCAAGTATATGCCTGCAGAAACACATTCGGGATTGCTGTCATTTAGCTTCCACGGACCTGTTTTTGTAATACAAGCCGCTCTTAAGGTTTTTTATGTTAGCCAGCCTAACTAATTCTAGCAAAGTGTCCGTGTGGCTGTTTATGTAAGTGGATGTTACCCTTGACGGTCCCCAGGTGCACGTTACTCTGCGCTTTCTGTAAGCACAAAGAACTGACTGTACCAAACTCCGCCCTGCTGTTTTTCGTTCCCCACGCAACATCGAGCGCTCCGTGCTAGCAGAGGCCCCTCGCCCGTACCCGCCGGGCGGAGGGTGCCGCGCCGGGAGCCGTCCTTTGGCCAGGGCACCAACTCCCCGCCGGCTCCGTGCCGAGCCCAGCCGAGCCCCGCCGGCCCAGGGGCGCTGCCGCCCGCGGCCACGCCTGCACCGGGCCGGAAGGCTGAGCGGGACGGCTGCCGGCGGGGTCTTCCGAGAAGTTGGGGACGAAGGTACCGAGAACATTCCTGGCTCTCTCCGTAGGGCTGGGACGCGCTGCCAGACCCAGCGCAGGCTGCCCGCGGTGCTGCCCTAGGCAGGATCCGCGAGAAGCCCAGAGCCATCGATCCGGCGCCTCCGCGAACCGCCGAGAGCTCGCCGGGAAGCCCGGGGATTCCCCCCGCCCGCTCTCCGGGAACACGTCCGAGGAACACCGGGGACGCGGGCATCAGGAACGGCGAGAGGAACGTGCCCGGGGAAGGAGAGGACGGGGCGGGCGGCAGCCTCTTTTGCCCCTCGCCCCAAGGAAAGCCCCGGGGAGCAGGCTGCCCCCCGGGCCCCTCTGCCCGGCTCCGGCGGCAGTCACTTCCCTCGGCAGACCCGGGAGCGGATGGCTCCGGCTCCCCGGTGCTTCAATGCAGATGGAGGGGGAAGAGAGAGGAGATCCCGGGCAGCCCCGTCCGCCGGCGGCAGATGCCGCGGGACCCAGCCCGGGCTCGCCTCGCCTTGGCCGCCCCCCGCCCCCGGCGCCGCCCGCACCCACCTCGAAGAAGCCGGCTCTGCCGCCCATTCNGCTGCCTGCCCAGCCCGCGGCCGTGCCCGGGCAGCCGCAGCGGTGCGGGGCCGCCGGCACCTCGCGCGCGCCAAGTTCTGCGGCTCCCGGTGTTCACAAACTGCGAGAGGAGAGCGATACGCTCCGGCCGCCGGGAGTGACGATTCAGAGGCATTTCATTCAGAAGGGTGATTTATTTTTCTTCGAGCACTACAGAATTACTGCAGGATTTTTTTTTTTTTTTAAAGAGCTCAGGTATCTTAATGAGATAACTTGCAAAAATACAATTGATCATGAGCTAGAAAGCATCCTCCTTTCTTTGATAGTTTACCTGATGTTTCAGGTGTGACTGGACTGACATCAGAACTCTGCTGAGATCCCTTCTTCTCCTGTGATGTGTTCTTGCCACTGCTGAGGATTACATGCATGGCTTAGAGCAGTATAGAGCTGACACTGTTTTTCCTCCATGCAGTCTTCATTACGTGATATCTTTTTTTTTTTAAGAGCTAAGGTAATTAAATATCAGCAAAATCTACCAGGCTACAAAGGAACACTGCTTTTTCACTGCCATAAATTTCCATTAGACAGAAAGATTTATGCTATGTACTGTTTGAAAACCTTCTGCTATCTCCAAGTTTAACCTTCTTGCACAGAGCTATAACCATCAAAGCTACTTAAATGAAATATCAAATAATAAATTTCACCAAAAGGAAAGGCCTCTACTGGAAAGCCAGAGGGCTGATCAGAAAGACCCAACAGGACATTATTCATTACTAGTGTAAATAGGGGCAAATATGGAGGCATACACTGCTTCCCAACCTAACCCCAAGACCGGAGAATTAACTTTTGGGCCAGCTTAGACGTTCTGGATTTTTATGCTAAAGAAAAATGAAACAAAATCACTGCTTTTCCAAATAGGCTGGCATTTCTTTCAGTATATTTCATTTCCACATGCCCTGTAACCATATAGAATGATGAAAACATTTCCCAACATGAAAAATTAATCAGATCACAAATATAAAGAAGATTTAAACTAACCTTCTGCAATCAAGCAGTGTTTCAGACTGACAGAAGTTATGCAAATTGGTTCCCTCTATTAGCACAACATGCAGCCTGAGGAAGGAAAATCTGTTAGAAACACAACTCGAATTCCCAAGCTGACAGCAAAATTACAATTTGTGGCTCACTGTTCCCTTTAACTGGAGTTACAGGGAAAAAAAAAAAAAGCCACCCCCCTCAACTCTCCAGTACAGAAGAATTTTGGTCAGAGTGTGGTGTTCCAGAAGACCCTCATCTTAAAAAAGAAAATACCCCCCAAACCACAATCCTTCAAGATTTACGCGGTGTGTCTTCACTGGAACCAGCTGGTGTAAAACTAGAGTGCTGCCCTGGCATTGTTTCAGCCAAATGCCAACACAGCCAGGAGGGGTAAGCATTTGTGTGCCTTTTCTGGGCCTTTTAGCTCGGTGTCTGTCAACGACTACCTGGTACTGACCGCGCCATGAGCACAATTCAGGTGGTTTCACTCATTTCCTGAGCCTGCACAGCAGCCACGGCCCGGCCCGGCCGCGGCTCGGGGGCTGTTACCGGACCCGGGCCGCTACCACCGGGCAGCGCCACGTGTGCCTCGGGTACTCCTTGGGGCGCGACACCGGGTCCGGGTCCCGCGGCCGCTGCCCGTCGGGGCCGGACCCACACACGGGGCCGGGACCGACACACGGACCCGGACCCACACACGGAGCCGGCGGGACGCGCCCCACGCTCAGCGGCGCCAGGAGCGCGGCCCCGCCCCTCGGCCAGGCCCC
>VZRO01008588.1:1195263-1218090 GCA_013397915.1 Daphoenositta chrysoptera
TGCCCCTCACGGCCAGGAAGGGTTTGGCTCCCGAGCGATCCGCTTGCCGGTGCCCTCGGGAGGCGCGAGATGGGAATGGCAAAGCAGGATTTGCGTGTTTGTTTTCGTCCGTTCGTTGTGTTCTGCCCTCTTGGGAGGTCGGGCCCCCCGTGCCCCCGGAAGCACTTTGCCCTGAGAAGGAGCCAGCCCAGCCTTCTGATCTTGGGAATGAAGGATTAAAACACTTACAAATTTAAGTGCTGTCTGTAATGGCAAAGGGGATCCCTTATACTTCTCTAGTAAGATAAAAATATGCATATGAGCTGATAAAGATGATGAAAGTTCTTTTTTCTAACCTGAAGTTAATTTAATTTCTTGGTAGTGACTGGTCTTGGGAAAAGTAGTCGTTGTCTTCTTTCAAATGTAGAGCTGTCATTCTTTGTTAGGAAGTTGAAAAGAGCTTTTTAATCACCACTCTGAAAGTATTACCTTTAGCGGTATGTGTCAACACTTAGAACAGTTCTCAAAAAATGTCTGGAGATCCTGTGGCCATGAACTTGAGAACCACCGTATTTGCTGTTTCGTCATGACAGTAATCTCAGAATGGTCACTTAAAAATTAGAAAAACTCTGGGTTTGGCTGATTATTGCTATATAGTGACACTGGTGATAACCTAGAAGTTCGTTGGTTGCATATTAATCATGCACAAATGGAAGAAAGGTATCTGGGAGGATGATGTAACAAGAACGAAGAATTCATCATACTCTTGTTTAGCTGTCATGTGGTCATAACATTTTTACTTGGCCTGGTTGCTTATTAAACTTTCTGTGATCTGTATGAAATAGGGCTGGATTCTGTAACAAAGACATAGCTGTATTGTGATGGGCACCCTTGTGTGAGTAGTTTCTGGAGGGCTGTTAAGTAAAGAGTGGCCGATGTGCATACCTAATAGTTAAGGTATTGAAATTCACTTGTTTACAGAGATATCTGCTGGCTTTCCAGAGCTGCTGGACTTCCAAAAGCAAATAATTGGTATTATTTACAATCGGCTTTTAACTCTTCTGTTTGGTGTAGTCAGTCCTCAATGGCAGAATGTAAGCTAAAATTTTGCAAACGGTGAACCCCGGTGTTAGGGGTTGCAGCTGTGTTTGGAAAAGCTGATCAAAGCAGTGGAACGCGCTGCAGTTTCCACATGGCCTGAGGGCAAGGGTGTGGTGTGCTTTAGAGTCAGAGGCCTGTGCATATGTAACTGCAGTAGAAATATGACCTGTGACGGTTTCAAAGCAGCAACATATAAAAATTCAGTACTGTCTCACTAGCCCTCAGAAAGGAAAATACAACAATATAAATTGTATCAAAGCAGGATAAAGAGTTATTTTATTAAAAGTTTATTGTACTTAGCTATTTGCTGGAGGGGTCAATTCTTGCCTTATGGGTCCGGGGGTTTTTATGCTATTTTAAACGATGGAAAGAATGTATAGTATTTGTGTTCATAAAGTATTGTTCCTGTATTGTGTCTGTGATATTGGGCACTTCTAGTCTGTGCCTGGTATTAGAGCTCTCTGAGTTAGGTGTCATAGGAAATGGCTGTTTAATGACCCGCAAAGTAGGTGTGCACAGTTACAAAATACACTGTTGAAAGTGAAGTAAAGCAGCAGCTGGTGGAAGTGCTCCTACCTGTGGCAGAGGGCAGTCAGACAATACCTGTACTTAACTCCTGGGATGGATCAGAGGGAAGCTACAGCACTGGTACAGCTGCAGCACTGGTACTGTAGAAAATAATTTAGCTGATTTAATAGTTATGTCTTACTATGTTCAAGAAAATCCATTATCAGAATCTTAGTCGAGTTTATTTTGCATCTGTGGATGAAGGAGAAATGCAAGTGTGGGGTAGGATCTGTAGGTTCACCCTACAGTAATGAAGGACTTAAAAGCATTGGTGGTTTGGCGTAGTGGAGTAGGTAGGCAGTAAATGGGAGGGGTTAAATGCATCTTGAAAAGAGAAGTAATTAATACAATGAGTATTTCGTGGTTGATTGTAAAGTCTAATTTCTACAATGTCACAGCACTTAAGCTCTTATCTGACTACTTTGTAACTTTAGAATTTCTGCACAAAAAAGCCCCAAACCCAAAAAACCCCAAACCACCCCATCCTAGTTCTTGCTTGCTTAGCATTGTTCTTTCCTTTAAAGATGGCATAGGTCTGAAAAATAAATGAAGTACAGTACTTGTATTACTGCTGAAATTCTGTGAAAGTGGAGAGAAAAACATTTAAGTAAACTAGTTTGAGCAAGTTTCAGGTAGCAGCTATGAAGGAAGAATCTTTTGTGGAATGGTGTCATTAGTTCAGCTGTGCAGTCTGTCCTGCACAGCTCTGTACTGTTGTGTTGGTGTGTGGCTGGAACATACCCACGCTTCAGTGTGAAACAATGTTTTGTAGGTGCGGGACTGCATCCAGAAAACACTGACTGAGTGGAGCTCAAAGATCGGCCGAGACCTAAATCAGGTAGGAGAGGTGTTATGCATCTTATCCATGTTACACGTGAAACCAGAGAAATAGGTAGTCAGTTACACTTCTAAAACTTACAGTAACTATTAAACTTCTGTAAAAGTATCTGCAGCTCCAGATACAGTGAAGGAATATTTCTTAATTCCCCTCCTTTCCTTAATGTTTAGTAAATTTGGTGAGGTTAAGAAATATCAATGTAAAGAGAGAATCCTGTTGATGGCAGATAAGACAGTTCTCAGCAAAATAAAAGCCATGGTCTGTAAGATTTTAAATTAATTGTGGGGCAAGTAGAAAGAAATAAAATCTGTGTACCTTAGAAGTTTGCTAGCATGCTTGTTAAAACTCAGTGGAGAATTCTCTGAACTATGGAGATCACAGATTGCTGAAGATTGCTGATTTGGAAGGGAGCTCTGAAGCATCTGTTGTCTCAGAAATATTCCTGAAGATGCAGAAGTGGCAATTTTTCCCTTAAGAGCTAAAGACTTCCACATAGGTCTTAAAGCCACAGACATGAACATCTGACATGAAGATCTTGGTGTATTTGCCTGCTTCTCTTTCACTTTTGCTTCTGAAATTCAACAAAACAGCAATAGGTCCCCACTTAATTTATTATTTGCTCTGTGAAATATTAGCATGTTTCAGGAAAAAAAAAAGGTGCCCAAAAACCAAAACAACAACAACAAGAAACCTAAAAAAACTTTCCTGATTGTTACTTTGGGTTTTGTTACCAGTTCTTGTGTAATGGGGGCATCACTGCACGTTGCTGCATTCCAAACTGAAGTGTGTGAGGCAGTTATTGCTGAATGATTTGTGGAAGAACTAATGATTGCTCAAGAAGCAATCAGAGAAAGCAACAAAAACAAACACTCGTCTCTGTCCAATGCAGTGATCCATTTAAAGTAAATTATTTAGTGTAAGCTAGGTTTTACTGTAAGAACATTTTGCCTCCGTAATTCCAAATTCTCTCATGAATTATATTGATATCCAACAATTTTTTTAAAAACTTAAGTTTTGTTTAAAATGCTGACTGTATGGAGTAACTCAAAGGCTCACTTGAGAATCTTTTGGTAGGGCAGGAGAAATTAGCAAAGCGTTTTTGCTTGGGGCAGAGTGTTGTGTGTGCCTGTAATATACAGTCTGATATAGGTAAAGACTTAATGAAGTCACCTTGTGCTAGCTGACATGAGATGTCAGCCTAATCCTAAATGAGGTCAGGGGGTGAAATAATTACTGTTTTAAATCAGTATTTTACAGCATTTTCACTGTAGGTTTCTCATAAGCTTCACTGAAATTACAAAATACTTTTTATGCAAAGATGTTCCTCTCCAACACTCAAACCTCCTAATTCTGATGGGGTTCTTTTCAGCTGTTCATGAGGCTTTTTTAAAACAAAATCCTTTGAACTGGCACAGCAGTCTTTTCAGAACTACAAGAACTACTGAATCTTGTTCTCTTGTTCCAATAATTCTTATCAATAATTTGTATTTTCTATATTAGGGCCTTTCATACATATATCTTTATTATTCTGACCTCCCCTCAGTGATCAAGAGCCTTGGGTTACTTTCTTTCTATCTTTGCATTTTTCTACTATTTTGTTTCTAACTGCTGTAAGGCATTCTTTTTTCTTTTTTTTTTTCCTTTTTTTTTTTTTTTTTTTAACTTAAAAACATTCTTCAGGAGCTTACTGTCTCCTCTTGATGAGTTGCTCCTAAGTCTTATGTACTTACTACAGGAAACACTGGAGGTTCTGGAATGTACTGTAGCTCAAGCTATAGAAAAAATAAATCCTGAAGAAAGGGATGAGTTGAAAGTATCAGGTAAGAACGTAGTCACAAATCCAGTGGCATGGAAAGGTTTCATATGCAGTCATTGATAGGATATTCATATCTGTTTGTGGGGTTTCTTTCTCTGTTTTGTAATTGCAGAATCAAATTACACCATTGCACACCATTGTTCTAAGATGTTAGCTAAGAAAGTCTTGAATTAATATTTCAGATTTTAAAGCACCTCAGAATTTTTCTAGTTTAACTTACATCACCTCAAGATATTTTAAATGTATTTTGTGAGTCTTTGACATTTTGGAAGCAAAATATTACAGATAATACTGGAATTAAGAAATAGCATTGGAAGCACATTTATTTGCATAATTTTTCCAGGTTGAATATGATGAACTTGAAGGAGGCAGTCCAAACTAACACTAGTACATTTTGAGTCTCAGTAAGTTGTGAAGAAGTCTGTTTGTACTATTACATTTGGGGTTTTTATTCAGGTTGTTACGGTTACTGCTTTGTGTCTTGATGCTTTACAGCTTATTACATCATCTAACTGGATGATTCCTTGTTCTGAGACTGCACAACAGCATTGAAATTTAACAGAACTGTGTCTTTATTGGGCAGTCACCTTTCAAAAAGTTGGGGTTTTTTCCAATTTTTTCAGTAATTGGTGTATATTCTAAAAATCCTTTACCCAAAAACTCATTAATAGTGTCTATAGCAAAAGTAAATGGCTATGTATTAGTAATACTTGGCTTGTTTAGTTATTGATTCCAGTTTCTTTGAAAATAGCAAAGCTTTTCATCGTTGGATCAAACTCTTCATCAATCAGAGATGCAGTTGACCTAGGTAAGTGTGGAACTCAAACTTAAGTTAGGATTTCTTTTTCACTTTAGAACTTAGATGGAAAATGTTCTAATTTTATTTCTAAGAGTGTATTTAGTCACTGTCACAAGTATATCCTGTTTTCCTATTAGGAGAGACTTAGGTAACCAAGTCTGTTTGCACATTAGTTCAGTCAGTAAACTTATTAAATGGATCACTGTGACCTCGAATCCACAAACTCAAATCTGATTCCTTGCTCCAAGCAGGAGCAAGTTTTTTATTCTTTCACACAAAACTTGTTAAAAAGTAAATAGCACATGATGTTTTAATAGCAGGGATACAGCAGTTCTCGCCAGTTCTTGTTAGTTGCATTTAACATCATGAACTTTGCTACTAACTGTGCAGTCTTTCAGAGATTATTTAGGAAATAAAATAATGCTGCAGGTAGCTGATGAAATAGTTAAGTTTTACTGAAAATGCCATACAATGTCTCTACATAAAGTTGTGTTGGCGTAATGTAGCAGTAAATGTGAGCAGCACTGAACTTTACTACTGTGGAAGATTGTTGGGCTTAAAGGGTGACCAAAGAAGAAAGGGTCAGGTATCATTATTTTCTATTGATACCCCAGTTAATAGCCTATGTACTGTAAGTTTTAGTACCGTTTGTCAGACATACATTAATGGAGTCCTCCTCTAGAAGAAAATAATTAATTTAGCTTGTTAGTACTGTTCTGTTTGCTGTGCTGAAGAGGCCTCATGACTTGCATTTTTCCTACCACTCAGTAAGACTCCAAGACTTCCACTTTTCTCTGGCAAATTAAGTTTCTGTATTTGGCGTGCTTTTAGTCTAACTGCTCACACATATCAAGTAGTTTTCCTAACCTGTGTCCTGTACTTGAGTGATTTTAAAAGAAATTGAGAGTGAAACAATAGAGAATTGTTTGTCATCACTGTCTTCAGAGAAAAATACAGTTTTAACGTTTAAAAGGAGGAAAAAGCTTCATGGTTTTGTTCATTTTCTGCTGATTTTGTTTTTTGCTGTTTTCTTTCTTTCCCAAGACCTACAACTGAATCTTGATCTTTAGCTGCATGCTTGAATCTTTGCTAAAAAGGTTGTTGTATTATTCTTGACTGCAGACACTCAGAGTTTCAAATGGTGAATGGGAAGCAAGTAGAGTAAAGGAGTAGGTGTGGTTTTTGCTAAATTTGAAGAGTCATGCTGTTTATGTTCATATCTGACAAAAGATTTTGCAGTGTCCGTTCTTTCTCCTCAGCATGTTCTGCCCTCGGAGTTGCTCAGTTAGACTCAGTCATTATTGTCCCACCTCCTGTCGAAGATGGAACTAACCTCTCCTTGGAATATTTGCAACCTTATTGGAAAGAACTTGAAAATCTAGTTCAAACCAAAAAGATTGTTGCCATAGGTACTTCCGACCTAGATAAAACACTGTTAGAGCAGCTGTATCTGTGGGCACAGGTGAGAACAAACTTCCTACTCGTAGCATTTCTTAGGACAGAGTAACTGCTTGCTTTGTTGGCTGATACATTATTAGAAACTTCTGTTATAAATGGTTTTATATACAAAATATTAATTAGCCCTGTTATTTTCAATATTTTGTGGGTGGTCATAATGCTGTTCAAGGTGGGAGGCTCAAATATGATTGCTGCTTGTTCAGTGTTCTTACGTAATGACCAGCAACAGCTGGAAACCACAGGTCTGTTCAGTAGCAGGTTCTTTGAAGTACTGAAGGCTTGAGTTTTGAATTCTTTTATACTCAGGAAGGACCACAAACAGTACTCTTAAACCTTCAGATTTATTCCAGTGAGTCTGAAAATGTAGCTGTTTTCACTTTAAGCTGTGTTACAAAGAGAGAGATTCCCCCTTGGAAAAATGATGTTTGAATGGTCAGCTTAAACTTAAAGAGGAAGACAGGCTCTGAATGAAGTGGCACTGTTGTCCAGAGCAACTAACTCATAGCAACATAGAAAGGGTTGAAAGTTTAATTCCAAGCCCCCTGTCATGGGCAGGGACACTTTCCACTAGACTACGTTGCTGGAAGTCCCATCCAGTCTGGCCTTGAACACTTCCAGGGGTGGGGCAGCCATCCAGGACTTTTCTGTGCCTCAGTACCCTCACAGTGAAGAATTTCTTCCTAATACCTAATCTAAACCTGCCTTGGCAGTCTAAAGTGATTCCCCCTTGTATTATCACCACCATTTTTGCCCTTGCAAAAAAATCCCTCTCCAGCTCTTTTGTAGCCCCTTTAAGGTACTGGAAGGGACTCTAAGGTCTCTCTGGAGCTGCCTTTTCTCCAGGCTGAACAACCCCAACTCTCTCAGCCTGTTCTTACAGGAGAGGGGCTCCAGTCACCTGATCATCTTCGTGACCATCAATGTTTCAGGTACACTGAGAGAGGGCAGTTGCAGGGTTTAATGACCACCTGCATGGTGATGATAAAATGCATTTTGTGAGAAGAAAGTCAATGGAAGAGCATCCCTTTAACTTGATCTGATTAAAGCACTTGCTTAAGGGCATGGAAGATTGTAGATTAATACATCCTTAACAAAAATGTATTTGAAATTTTTAATTTGAAGTCTTTTTCAAACTACCATCCCTTTTACTAGAGAGGGGGGCAAAAAAAGCTGCTGCTGTTTTGGGAGCATAGCAGACAGGAAGCCACAGTGCAGTGGGTTAGCACTCATCTTGCTATGGCAGCACCTGAAGTTAGATCCTACTCCTGTTTTGGGCTGTGTGCTGCAGGGAATTGCAGGTATTGCAGCTGCCTACATTAATTAATCATGCAGAATTAATTAGCCTTGCTCAGTCTTCAAAAGAATGGTCAAAGGCAAATTGTTCAAAACAAAATTTCTGTTGTAATAGAAGGCATGGGGGAAGCAACTAATATAAGTACATTAGTATTTTTTTCTTATAGAAGTATTTTGTTACTTTCAGGTGAAACCAAGTAGTAATCAGGTGAACCTAGCTTCATGTTGTGTGATGCCACCTGATCTCACAGCATTTGCAAAAGAATGTGACATACAGCTCTTAACTCACAATGACCCAAAAGGTAAGACTTTGCCAGTTAAGAGAAGACTTCTAAATGCATTTATTCAATACAAAATCAGGAATAATCTTTCCCCGAACTTCAAAGTTTGTTATATTTGAATCCTGAACCAAGGATTCTAAAAGTTTCTCCTTTCTAAAATATTTCTGTTAATTTATTGATGTTGCTTCCTCCTTTCCCCCTCCTTGAAACAGTCTTGCAGCCTTGGATGATTTCTTGAAATACTTCTAATCAAAGAAAATAAAGTAAATAGAAGAACAACCTACTGAGATATTTGTAGTATGTTTATTTCCACAAAATATGGAATGAAATGTATTGCTGAAGGCCAGTGAATGACAAATGAAAGTGTACTTGCCTGGAACTTGTGAATTAGATTAGAAATGTTGATAGTCAGTTGATTTTTGAGTAGTTTTGTAATACTAGATCTATAAAATTACTGTGCTTTAAGTAGGATTCTTTCAAAGTCTTGACTTCTTGAAATAACTTTATTACAAAAAGAGCTGTAAATTCTTCACTTTTTTATGCAGTGATTCGTTTGCTAAATGATTGAAGAAATTGGAGGCTTTCCTTTGAGCTGTAGAACTGAGTTACCAGCTCCCTACTATAGTCTGGGATATAATATTAGTTTCTCTCAAACATCATCTGATCTTCTTCACTTTTAAGAACATTGTAAATATCTTGTTGGAGATACAAAGATACAAAATCTTAAACAATATTTAGTTAATTCCTTCCCTGCAGTCTTGGTTATGACTAATTACTCATTATGATACTTTTCCTTCCTTCTCCTTTCCACTTCACCCCAAAGAAAAAAGTATATGAAGCATTACTTATGAAGTATATACTTCATAGTACCACTGTTACAACTAATGAATTTCATCAGTGCCCGAGCAGGATTTATCACTGCTCTAGCAGCATGCAAGATGAATTTCCATTTGATCTGGCAATTTCCACGTCCTGTGAAGTCCAAATGTAACTTGCAATTTAATAAATAATCTCCATTGAAAGTTGTGAAATGAAGGAGAAGAGGATTTGATAGAAAACAGCACAAGTTGTGATTCCTTCCTGCTCAGCCTCAGTTTTCTGTAATAGTCTCTGAACAGTATTGAGACTGTTTCTTGGGAGCACTTCTCACCAAAGACATTGTTCTCTTAATGAACATTCCAGAGGAAACCAGGAGGATTTCTACTTGCCTTCTTTTCCTGCTTTGTGGCATTTTACCTAACACTTTCTGGGCTTATGGTTATTATGAGCCCAGTTATGGGCAATACTATAAATGCTGAGCTTCCAGTGACTGCAGAGGTACCTCTGAACGCTCAGTACTTTGGTGATTTCAGCCCTATACTCACGTCTGGTTTGTTTAGCTAGCTTCTCAAATTTAATTTTCATTTTCTCCCCCTAATGACTGTGCTGATCAGCTCCATTTGATATCCCAGAGTCTTGGTTAGTTTTGTGGAAAATACTCAATGTTGCAAAAAAGTGTCCTGGAGATTTATTTTTTAATATTCAGCTGCTTTTAACCTAAATGCATTCTGGAAGAGTGGATCTGAGGGGTATGTGGTACCACTTAAGATCTTGACTGTAGGAAAAGGCTTCTCTTACTAACTGTTGCTTTTTGTAGCTGTTCACATGACATTATTTTAAGCACAAATATCCCTTTTTAACTTCAGAATTACTTTGTGAAGCAAGTTTCCAAGAAGTTCTTCAGGAAAGCATCCAGAACATGAAAGCAAACGAGTGGATTCCTCTATGGCTTCTGCGGTATTCAGTCATTGTTAAAAGCAGAGGAATTATCAAGTCCAAAGGCTATATCATACAAGCTAAAAGAAATGCATCTTAAAACTCTTTTTTTTTTTTTTTTTTTTGTAATGGCTGTTTAAATTTCTTTGGGATGAGGGAACATTGCATTTTGCATAGAAAGATTTTTACAGCATTTGTAACAAACTACCAAAAGTTGTAATTATTCAGTGTGATGGCAGTAGGAGTGTCTGTAGTGTTCTAACACTATTTTTCTTTCTTAACCTATTGATGAGTTCACTTAAAATATGAATTTTTGGGGCCTTTTTTTTATTGAAGTTATCTATAGAGTAACAGTTTAAAGTATTTTTCTTTTTATGACCAGTTCACTGTAAAAATTATCGTTACATTTTAGCTGCCATTAGGTAGTATGGAGAAACATATATTTTTGGTTTTTTAAAAAAACAAATTTATCTTAAGTCATACTCACCTGGTGGGTACACATTTCAAGCATTCAAGGACTAGCTTTTATAGAAAATTGTCATCTTTTATGATAAAATACCCCCAAAAAATTAAGCTGATATCTCATTACTTGATATGTATATATAGGCAAGTCAGCTGTTTAATTTGTGGGGATGGGAAAATTGGTTTATTTTTAATAGAGTGGAAAAGACCCTTATGATTTAGAAGAAAATGCATCTTCCAAATTTCTTTCTGACTGTTACTTGAATTCCTTCTGGCTTCTTTGTGCCTCAATACGCTTCATTCAGTGTTCGCACAAGTGTGATGGCATTTTTACTGTTTGAAATAGAAAATTTATTAATAGTGAATGTTTAAAATAAGATTTGAAAACAAGTGATGGAGAAATCTGTTAATCAAAAACTGAATTGTGCCTGTCTCCTTCTCAACTGTGGCTTGTTTTTTGATACTTGTGAACTACGCAAGCAATGAACCAAGTAGAACAGACAGTAAATGGTGATGCTGTTCACTAAAATTAATTACTTCTTTTGCAGTTGCCTGGGAAACCTGTTGCTTGAGTGCAGGAAAGATGAAGCAAGGCTTAGCTTGAAGTTAGGTATCTTTCTAATTGGCAGCAGCTTAGCTCACTGGCTTTTTAATCTCAGAGAGATTGCTGCAGCTAAGGCAAGGTTTAATGTAGTCTTTCTATCAAAAAGGTAAAAAAGATTCTATCTTTCCTTTCCTTGGCCTTTAAATCAGAGTAGATAGCTGAAGTTCAACTTGTAGTTTAGCAGGAACTTTGATACCAAGTGTCTAAAATAATAAATTTCATTTTGATTTCAGAGGGGGCATGGCCTCATATTAGTAGTAGTCATTAATTTAGTTGTACATATTTTGAGATTTGGACTGTAAAGGAATGAATTTTCACCAGCTTCTTTCAAATTCTTCATTTAGGCAGCAAGTGGAATTTGAATGCCTGTAGGTAGTGTCTGGAGTGTCAGCTTCCTGTAATCCATTCCACTAAGTTTAATGATGAAGGTTTTTCAAGGTACTTCAGTCCTCAAATATCTTGTTTGTAGTGGCAAATAGCAGGAAATTTTCTTGGCTTCTTCAGTTCTTTTGATAAATGAGAGAAACGGGGAATTGGAACTAGTAATGCATCAATAAAAGTTTGGATTTTTTTCTGTTAATTAAAATGTAGTGGTTTCTTTTTAATGTTGGGCCAGTGTGTATCAGAGTTCAAAATTACATGAGTTTTATTTTAAACTTCCCTACCAGCTCTGTGTTGTATACTGATGATTTGACCACTACCTGTAAGCTCTGTCTGTATTTGGCTGATTCTGTATCGTATTAGACCTGTGTGTGTGCTCAGTTTTTTATACTGAAATGCTACAAAACAGGAATTGTGCTAAACCAGTGTAAAGGCTGCTCTGATGGGATAATGGGTCATTTCCTTTCCGTAAATTGCTAATAGTTTGCTTGCTATAGAAAAGTACCTTTTCAGACATGGTATTTCTAGAGTCACCAATAGCATAACACTTTATGAAGTTACCACATTATCTCATTCGTTTGGTTTGCATCAAGGTGAGCGAGATGGGATTTGCTTCCGTAAGAAACCTGAAAGCTGAACTAAAATTTGAAATTTCCGTAGGCTTTTCAGTACACCATTTTACACTGACACACATTTTAAACTTTTGCACGTGCCTGCACCCCGCGATTCCACCGCGCCCCGGTACGTGTGCTGCGGCCGCGCTCCCGGCTGCTCCGCGGGGCCGGGCCGGGCCGGGCCGAGTCGGGCCGGGCAGAGCAGGCGCGGCTGCCCCGGAACCGCCTTCCCGCCGCGGGGCCCGGAAGGGCGGGCAGCAGGGAGGAAGGAGGGCAGGGAGGAAGGGGCGGTGCGGCTCGGCGGCAACATGGTGAGCACCAGGCGGGCGGCGGCGGCGCGGCGCCGGGAGCAGGGAGNTTTAGCCTTGCGAGTTAAAGGTAAGCTTTTCTTCCTGTGCATCACAGATATTTTAGCATTTCTCTGTCACTTAAAATTATATTTAGTAGATGACACTTCATTTTGCGGTTACTGAGAGGCCAGTTTGCTCGTAAACCTAAAATTGATTTTGGACGCCATTGTGGGGCACATTTTGACAGTTGACAGTATTTAGTGGTTTATAGTTGAGGAAGTCTGTGAATATTTCTGAATATTTTTTTCTGGATTTGTTTCCCCTGACAACTTGACAGAATTAGGAGATTTTTGTTTATATTTCTTAAAGAATGTGTGTGTTTCTTTTCCTGCCTTGACCAAAAGACAGTAGAGGGCAGGGATGGTTTGTTAAGACTTCTCCCACATAGATAGGGCTACATAGAGACATATAATATGTTGTCAGTTTAAGTAGATTTATTTGAAAGGATTCTTAGTGTTTTTTATAACATTCTTTTCATGTAGTTATTTTATGTGTCAATACCATACTTTTTTTTACTCTTTTTCTAGGTGGGATCTGCTGAAATTAGTACTCCTGTAAGTAGGAGGATGACTAGAAGAACAAAATCAGTGTGTAAGCCAGAGGTGATTCAGGAATGTCAGTTTGAAGAGTTGGAACGTGCAGAAATGAAATCAGATGTCAGTGATAGCTCAGAGATGCAGATTTCTAGAAATGAAAGCACAGCTGTTCAGTCAGCACAATCAGTTGCTGAACCACAAGTAGATGGGGATGTGTCAGAAGCAGAATCAAACTGCTCTTCTGTGTCTGGTCTCCAGACACCTTTGATGGTAAGAATAACACGAAGGCGACAAATTGTAATTCCTTATCAACCAGGTTCTGCTGACAAAAAAAGACACGACAATACACCTTTTGTAAATAAGTTAAGTAGGATTCTGGATGAAGATGATGTCTCTGAAGCGGAGTCTTGTTCCTCCACTGTTTCTGGTGTCCAGATGCCTAATGTTACCACAAGTACAAGGAGCAGGCAGAGCAAAAAGAAATTGCAGCCAGATACAGTTCGTGAAGCCCAGAGTGAAGATACTTCTGATACAGAATCGTGTTGCCTAAGTTCTCACGTGGAAACATCTGTCACTACCAAACGAATTACTAGGAGCATGCAAATGAAATCACAAGCAGAAAATACTAAACAGACTGAGAAAAAAAATAGATTTGTTTCAGAAGACGAGAATGTAATTGAGGACACCATTAAATCTGAACCCATAATAATTTCTGATTCTAGACCTACTGCAGAACTTGTCTGTGACACTGAAGATGCTTCTGTCCTCATTGAGGGTAATAAAGAACCCAGTTCACCTAAAGGAAAATGTGCTTCCAAACGTGCTAATGCAACCCGGAGTGAAGACACAAAAGAAGAGGTTTCAAATGATGTGACATCCCGTTTTACAAGAACAAAACAAAGTCACACTAAATCACCTGTGAAAAAACCAATAAAAAATACACAGTCTGTTGAGATAGACCATTCAGAAGAAATATGTGGCCAAACACAAGAAGATAACAATAAAATACTTGTGAGGGAAGGGAAATTAGAGTGTGTGGCTGTTTCTTTGACTGACTGCATGAGTCCTAAACAATTTCTAGAATCCCATGGACAAGTAGCACCAAATGAAAGTAAAGAAATTGCAGAATGCAAAAAGGTAGATGCTGAGGCAGATACACAGCAGTCTTTCACGTGTGCTGATAAATTAAGGAAGAGTAAGCAAGCTAGTGTAGTGAGCAGCCCATCAAAGGACATGGCTGTTGCACAGACAACTGAAAGCATTGATAGAAGCAGGATGCTTGAAATTGGTGCAGACAGGTGTGAAGACCAAACAAAAGAACATGAGGTATCCCACAGCAGTGAAAGATCAAGCAGTGGTAATGACTCTGTTGCATTGTTTCTGAGCAACAGTGAAAGTGATGACTCTGAAAATAGTGATGTGGCAGACATAGATACAGTTGATGAGAATCTGTGTTATAAAAAGTCAGATGAGAAAACTCCTGCCCTCAAAAAATCTTTAAAAAACAGTTCACTGCATGTTGAAGGTCTTTTTGTAATTGATACTGAACCTGGCATGAGTTCCAGCCAAAAGTATTATCTGGATGATGTGGGCCAAGACAGTGATGCTGAAAGTAAGCATGAAGGAGGTGAAGAAGATAAAGAATCAGATTTGGAAGAGGATGAAGAGGAGTTGGTAGATGAAGATGAAAAAGAGGAAGAAGATGATCTGTTGAAAAATAAGGTTGACGTGTAAGTATCTTGCTGGGAATAGCTAAAGAATCTGCATTTCATTTATGCATATGCACATTAGAATATGCACATTAAGTGCAGAATAAGTAAGGGAGTAATCTCAACCCATATGTTGCTGCAGAAAATGGTGTTGCACATATTATAAAATATGAATATGGTCCATAAATTCAGCGTTTGGGATTTTTTTCAGTTTTGTATATAGTAGGAACAGAACTCTGAAATTTTTTTGGCATCTGGAGGCCTTGTATGTGTTCAGCTTAAAAAACAATGTGAAACTGGATTAAACTGGTCAGGCTGACTGAATTGGTTATTCAGGTCACAGTTTTGTTAATTTTTTTTTTCCAATTGGAATGTAGATAACAAAAGGTCCAGTAAATTCTTTACGCATTGCCTAATTAAATCATACTTTTTAAACACTTGTATGTAATTCTATGTGTCAGTTCTTGCTGTGCTGTGGATGGTGACACTTCAGGTGAAACCTAGCATGGAATCAGAATAATTCAGGTGAAGTGATACTTCTTGTGTTCTCTTAGTCCAGCTGCTGCTAAAATCCCTTCATGTTCAATGCATAATCCTCATTTAGCATCTTATTTAAGATAAATAAGTCTTAATCTAGTAAAAACCTTCAGGTAGGCCAGAAGTCTTAGCTAAGAAAACTTACCAAGCATTCAGTGTGAAGGCAATATACAAGATCAGTCACAGTTTGATAGAAAGTTGTTAAAGGGTTTGTATTAAGCATTCAAGCTACAGTAAATACGTGTTGCACCTCTTCAGATAATACCATCTTTCTCCATTGTAGTTTATAGCTTTTAAACATTCTTGGCCTCAAAAGCAGCCATTGTACATTGTTAGTGGATGCATTCCTTTGGCTGCCTGAATGAAGCAATGAAACAATGTGAACATACTAACTTTGAAATATTTCATAGAACCATCGGGGCTCTGAGCCATTGACCACAAGCCTCTGGATGCAACCATCCAACCACTTTCTTATGCAAGTTTAATAACTTTGTTCCTAGTATGGTTATACAGACAAGGACTTAAACATTCCTACAATAAATTCTAGTTTCTTCATACTTCTCATTAAGAGTTACAGTATTTTTACCACCAATATGTTTGGTTTTTTTCTCTTTAGCTAGCAAGCTTGTCAGTGTATAGAAGGATGCTGGTCATGAGTTCTTCTGGCAAGGTTAAGCAAATTTAAGAATTCAGTTATACAGAAGATAATAATATCTAAAATTAGAGTGCAGCATTAGAGTTAATATGAAAGATTTGTGGAAGTCATTCCACAGGTATATTTTAATAATAAAGTCTTACTTCATATAATGGGATGAATCGCCCCCCACCTGTCAATTCAAAACTACATATTCTAGATAACAAAGACTTAAAATAATTGCAGAACTGAACCTAATTGGGAAGAATAAGAAAAGTATTTTTTCTGTTCATCTTCCTCAGAGGACAGTAGAAGGTTTAGCTGCATGCATGTTACAATGTTCTAGTAATTAACTATTTCTCCTTTAGTTTACGTCTTTCCAGTAGCATAGACCCTGGTTTGAATATCAAGAAGCTTGGAGGTTTATATATCAGTTTTGATGCAAAAAGTCAGAAGCCTAGATCAAGCATTATTGAAAAACTGAAGGAGAAGAAGAAGGACCAGGTAATGTGTTTACAATTATTCAGTTATCTGTGAATACAGTAACACAAAGATGTTAATCTAAGAAGGTTGGTTTGTTTGATTTTAAAAAAGCATCCTTTTTATGGTTCATTGAGAACTTACATTGTTTTTGACCAAAGTGTGGCTTTGCATTTGGTTTTAATGGTGAAAGTTTAAATATACCTAACTTCAGAAACTGAAAAACAGAGCAAATTCCAGCTTTACCTTGTAAAATAAACCAAAGTTGATTATACCTGGAGTTTTGCCTGATGATACACAAGCTTAAAGTCTGCTGACAAGATATTTAGTCCATAGCCAGAATGAATTTCAATAAATGAAATTCTGTAATCTCCCTAGTATGGAATTAGCAGATTTATTTCAAAAGCACCCTTTGAGGTAAAGGGAATGTGTGATTTTTGTTGAGGCTCTTCTGTTTGGCTCATCCATGATAGTCCTCTTTACTCCAGAGGATTTGCTATCTCACTTCCTCCAGAGCAAGTCAGCTGCTTTCTGTTGTTGTCCAGTGTTCTATTTTGAAGATCATGCATTGCATTGGAATGTTTGCGTAGATTCTACATGATTCCTTCAGTAGGTTCTGTAAATACAGTTAAGCAGTAAAATTTGTATCAGTGAGGTGACTCTCTAATGTTCAAAAAAATTTTTACAGCTCTTGCAAAAGAGTGTAATAACTCCAGACTTTGAAAAAAAGGAATGCGTCCCACCCTACAGGGAATCGCTTCACCAGCTGAAGAAACAGCGCAGGGTAAGTGAAGAGCTGCTAATGCCTCAAATTACAAAACAAGCTGTGGTAGAAAGCTGCATGCTGGGACTGTGTGCTTATCCAGGCCTCACTGGAAATGGAGTGATGAACTGCAATTTAGTGTCTTCTTTGAGCTATCCTGTGAAAAGCCATCCTTTCAGTCACCAGCACAGTGAAGTGAATGATTATATGCTCGATACAATCTGTCATTGATGCAGTGCTGATAACCCCTTTATAATAGTGGTCATAAAATACATGTTTTAAAGGTACATATTTACATTCTAAATGCTTTATCCATCCTCTGCAGGGAAGAGTTGCCTGTTCTGTCCCATCCTAGTTGCTGAATGCAAATTCATTGTTCTTGGTATTGCATCCTAGGCAGAGCGAGCAAAAACAACAGGTGATGGCTGGTTTGGTATGAAAGCCCCAGAAATCACAAGTGAACTGAAAAATGACCTTAAAGTTTTGAAGATGAGAGCTTCATTGGACCCTAAGCATTTCTATAAGAAGAATGATAGAGATGGTCTGCCCAAGTACTTCCAGGTAAGGAAGCAGCAGAAGGTGGCATTATACTGCTGAAGTTTTGAACAGCTGTTTTAAGAATGCCTAGTAATGCCTATTTTGTAGGTAGCTTCTATGTTGATTTAATTTCATATTTCAGTTATTAAAGTATTTTGATTACTTGGCTGGAGTTTGCAACTATTTAGCTCTGTATTGCATATGTGCTGTTGATGTTTTTAGTTTTGGCTGATCTCATAGTAGTAAATAAATATCTTACTGAATCCATATTTTGAACCCTCGGAGGACTGGATTTTCACTGCTTTTTTGAAGTACTGGCCTTTCTAAACAAGTGTGTAGAAAATAATAGGCTTTTGTTTTCTTATTAGCTAATACAGTTTGAAGGAAGATGGCTACCTTTGTGATAAGCTGAAATTCTTGTTACTTGTAGCTCTCAGCTTTGAAATGGTTTGCCTAAATAGAGAAATTGTTATGGAAGCTATATAAATAGGCCTCCAGAAACTTTGAATAGTTAGCATGCTTGAGGAAATGTTTTCATTCCTCAAAATATTACCACTTCACTCTGAAGTGTGGAGGGTGGTGTGTTTTGAAATTAGAAAAACTTCGACTGAAGTGTTCCACATAATTAGATCCATGCGGGTTTATTTTCACTGCATGAAACATGTACTCTGTGTATCTTTATTACTAACCTGAACTATGAGAGCTGACTGACATGCTGCTTGGAAAAAACGTGATGCATTTCAGGATGAAGCCATTGTATTAATTAGCTGCTCTGTAGTCGTCTAGCAAAACCACCAGAATGAGAAACAGGAAGAGGTTTAAGGTGGTCATAAAGGTTTCGTTTCCCTTTTGTTTAAAATGTTTAAAAGTTAGGAACTGGATTTCATTTATGAATTAAACTGTTGATACAGCAGTCCAGCATTGAAAACTGTACAGTCTTAAAGCTTAGGCCTTTGTCTCTGCACTGTGCAAGGAGACGAATAGTGACTCTGCATACAAAACATGACTTATTTATTTTGGTGTTTTGCACTTTTATTAGGCAGCTGTCATTCTCATCTGCTCTGTAGGTGTCTTTACACTTGTTGCTGGGGATTAAAAGAAAAAAGGCAAGATAATAAAAATCTTGCTGTTCAGGTACAGTAAGAATGTTTTCATTTTTGTTTCCCAGGTTGGAACTGTAGTTGATTCTCCCATAGACTTTTACCATAGTCGAATCCCTAAGAAACAGAGGAAGAGAACAATTGTGGAAGAGCTACTTGCAGATTCAGAGTTCAGAAGGTATTTAGAAGTACTTTTGTAATTCTAAAATCCCATGTAAAACAGGAGTATTTTTAACTCTGTAGCCTTTTTTTGTTTTATTCAGCTTGTATGGTGGTTATTTATACTTCAAAGAAAAATTTTTAATCTTTTAGTGCTTCCATAGCACTGCCATTTAGAAGGTCTAAGGGACAGGGGATAATTAGACTGAGATAATGTATATTTCATCTTCATAAAAGGGTTTTGTCCAACTTGGATCAGCACTGTTGGCAGCGACTCTTAAAGACTGATTATTTCTTCTTGGCATAATTGATAGAAAAGAGCAACCTGTAGTTCTGTGAATGTTGATATTATTTCATTTTATAAATACGTCAGTCTGCCACCTGGCATGGGAATCAAAGTTGTGCCAGAAGACTTACTTGAAGCTTATGATTGGCTTAATTAATGTCTGCATAACCTACAGTTTTTGGAGTAGATAATTTAGTTGGTCCATTTTGGTATTGGCTATTGCATGATTTTAATCTGCACTTCTCTTTTCATGTAATGACGTGTTTTCTTTGAAGTAGTGCATGATTTGGGATTACAGAGTTAATTTTGTCATACTTGTAAATTTAAAACTATATAGTGTTGGGAAGGCAGGTTACTGTAGCTATTTCTTAAGTAGCTTTCTGGTTTGATCTGATTTATTAGGTATTTATTAGAAAGTAGTTTTCAAAATTATTGTATTTGAAATTGAGTTAATTTATGTTGTGGCTAATTAAGGGCTTTAATCATGCACTTCAGCATTAATGCAGATACTTGTCAGATTTGGGAGCTGCATTTAAAAGCCTCAGCACTACTCAGTGCACAGTGTCTCTTGTACTCATTGGTGCAGGTACATAAGAGTCTGTGTTAGAGGAGCTAGCAACTCACATTCAGTAAGTACACCCTGCTCATGGTTTAGTATTCACCTCATCTCAGTTTTCAGCCTGGAGCAGAGTAAGGTTTATTACCTTAAGTGTGGTGAGAAGGCACTAGAAAAGTGCGTTTCATTTCTTCATGGTATTGTCAAAATTGCTGAGTCTTCCCCTGATGAACAGTAGCAGTGTTTCAGCAAACTGTCCAAATGTGATTGCATATGCAATGAAGACTTAAATTAAATTAATTTAAATTAAAATAAAATTAATGACAAAATTCAATAGAATTCACTTCCAAAACAAATTTACCTGCATTTATCGTTGGTCCAACTGTCCAACTGGTCCAAAGAGTCCAACCCTTTACTTAAGCATAAGTGTATTAAATCAAAGAATCTGATTCAGAAAACATTCAGAATACAACTGAGAAAACTCAGTTTGGCAAAAAATGTGCATAGAGTACTGTCCATGTTATCTTTTCCTGAACTTTGGTTTGCCGTGCTTAAAAGTAAATTATCTATTTTGTTCAGATATAATAAAAAGAAGTATCAGGAGATCATGAGTGAAAAAGCAGCCTTTGCAGCAGGGAAGAGGAATCGGAAGAAGAAGAAATTTCACAATTAAGAATTGAAGAAAAATACCAAGCTGGAGCAACTTACTTGTTATAAAACTTTGTTACAGAATGCTTTGGTTGTGGTGTTTTTTTTGGGTTTTTTTAAGATTGCAGGTCATGTGCAAATTGAGGTTTAGGGAAATTCTTGCCATGAGAATTCAGTAGGAAGCTTTAGGAAATTACCAGGTATCTAAATTTAAATTAATTTCGATTTTAAAATTACTTCTTACTTTAATTAATATTTATGTTAGAAGATAATGATAGGAAAGCATATTGTTAAATCTGAGTACAAAATTCACCTTCACAGATTGTGGCCTTCTGAGGCTTCAGACTTTACAGCAATTAATTAGTAAATTCATTTCAAAGTTCTGTGTGTAATTAATCTTGGCACATGCTGTGTGCCAGAACATACTTTTCCATGTCTTGTCAGAGGCACTGCTGGCCAACACAGTAATAGAAGGTATTGAAAAATGGTTTGGTTGTGAAGGGTTTGTTTCAACAATGACCATAATAGTATAGAGAATGTCCTGGAATTCAGTGCCTACACATATAGTTTTATATTTATGTGTGTACATATTATAATACATACATATTATTTAGAAGATACAAATTGCATATTATTTAATAAATAATATAAATAAGTAATACCTATATGTAAAATTTTAACAGTCATATGTTGCTTTTATTAATTTTACGATTTGATTATTGTCTAATGATATTTTTGAAAATAACTTGACATTGGCATCCATTATCTCGGGTGTGGTGTGCAGATCATGTCTGTTAGCTGACCTGGAACAGTTCTGAAGGTGAACAAACAGTGCTTAACTATGTTCTTGACTAATATTTAACCATCAAGTTTTCTACTGAGAAGAAGTAGTTTTTTTAGGGATTAGTTATTTGTGATGAAATGAGCATCATGGTATATATTGACCACCAACTGAAGCTTGAAAGAAATTTTTCTTGGATGTTTAGAGTGTTTTTTATCATTCCAAAGTTGACCATAATGTTTTACTACCAGAAACAGACAGGAATCCAGAGTCCTTGAAAAGTCTTCACTGCCTGGAGATGAATGGTGCCAAAGTATAGTGAATTCATTGGGAAGTATTAAACAAGTAAAAGTAGAACACCTGTCTCCAGGTCTCAGTTAATATGCAGAGGCTATTCTAATGCAACTATATTTATGCTAATATCTCAATTCCCTGTAAATGATAAAGCCAATAAAAACAACTATGGTGTCTGGTTCTCCGGCTGAGACATGGAAGCACAAAAAAATTAATACTTAACACTGAGAAGAAAACAAGGCTTTACAGTAGTTGTCGTTCTGTTGCATCCTGGGGTGTTCAAGTGCAACTTTGGAAAAGCAGGCAGTGACTGAAAGACCTTAAAAGAGAAATGCAAGCTGTGGTGTTACACAGCAAGCAAAACACTGTCCCTGTTGCTCAGGCTGTTCAATAGCTACAGAAGTCACTTCGTGTGCAGCATAGCTAGAAAGGGAATTGCTTTGTGTTCTATCTCCTTTCCCTCTGATGTTTCTAATCCTCTCTGGTTTGTCCCTCACGGTGCCCTGTGCAGATGGGGAGGGATGTGCTGGGAGCGCTCCCAGGGCTGCAGCGGCACTCGCGGGTTGTGTCGGCCCTCTCTGCCCGTCACCTTGGCCCGAGCTCCTGCCGCGGCCTCTGCACCGCGCACCTTCCCGAGCCGCCGGTTTTCATTGAAGCACAGACAGCCGGCTTTGGAAGTGACAGCGAGTGTAAGGTGCTGGAGAGAGTAAAACCTAAATGCACCATGTGATTGCCTGTGCTTCTGAGATCTCTCTGAAAACACATAAAAACTTCTGTGAAGTTTTGCCTATCAATTGCAAGTGGTATTTTCTTTTAATGGCTGTCAGAAATATTAGTGTTAATTTTTAATTCTGCCTTTACTGGCTGTGATGGTTAATGTGCCTGATTGTGTGTTTCATTTTCAGATTTTCTTTTATTGCTTTTAAATAAGCATTATTACAGTTGGCAAGTTACATCTGCAGGATTAAAAATTAATTTATGAAGAAAACCCCACAAATTTAATAATTCAGGAATAAGAAATCAGGTTAATTTATTCCATTCTGATCAAAATCAGGGTGGTTTGTTTATTGCTGCTACTGTTCTGTTTTACCACATAATTTGATTGCTGTAATTAAAATGGCTCTTCATCTTCTATCTGTAGGTATGTGTAAGTGAGAAAATATGGTGTTAATTCCGGTGTTTTGTTGGCTGCGTTTTGAGGGCTTGTTTCGTTGCTTGAAAGTAACCAGAAATGTATCAGGGTGACCCATTGTAACTGAAGTGCCTCCAGGAAAGACAGAGTCTTGGTTTTTCAAGTAAAATTAGTTCCTGCACATTGTCCTGGAAGCGTGGCGGCCCCACTGCGCTGGCTGTCGGTTCTGACCGCTCTGGCGGAGCCCGGGCCGGGGGAGCGGGAGCAGAGCCCTTCTGCCGCGGCCTGAGGGCGGCCGGCCCGGCAGGAGACGGAGCAGAGCCCTTCTGCCGCTGCCTGAGGGCGGCCGGCCCGGCAGGAGACGGAGCAGGGCCCTC